>VZRL01003889.1:177571-266678 GCA_013397895.1 Origma solitaria | reverse complement strand
GACAGCGGCACCGACAGCAGCAGCACCGACAGCGGCACCGACAGCAGCAGCACCGACAACAGCATCACCGACAGCAGCAGCACCGACAACAGCATCACCGACAGCAGCAGCACCGACAACAGCATCACCGACAGCGGCACCGACAGCGGCACAGCACCGACAGCGGCACCGACACAGACAGCGGCACCGACACAGACAGCGGCACCGATAGGGCACCGACACAGCACCGCGCCGGACCGCAGCTCCGGGGGGAACGCGGGCTGCCCGAGCAGGGAATCGGAGCCTGCAGTGCACAATACCGTGTACAGCAAGGTCCTGGGGCACGGCAGCATCACAGTGTACAGCACATGAGACAAACGAATACACTTTTAACACTCCCTGCTGAAATGCATTCCATATAATTACTACAACAAAGCAGCTGGAATAACTGAGAAAACAATCAACTGAATGTGTTTCACAAAGAAAAGACATATTCTGGCAATTAACTGAATTACCAGCAGGCACTGCCTGGACTGACAGCTGCCCTTGCAGTGCAACACCTCAGCCATTAAAAGGAGGAAGGCAACTTAGGAAAGAACAATATTTTAAGTTCACAACACAACAGTTCCCTTCTGGTAGCACTTGATTTTACAGGTACGGCCTGGTAAAGAACTGTGAATGTAATCCTAGGACAGCTGATGCTGGAAAGGCTGGAGCAAAGAACTGCCAGAGTTGAAGCAGTGTCTCTTTGGGATGGAAACTTCAAAAACTACGTGGCTTTCTTCTTTCTGGGCAGCTTGAAACTAATTTTCACGTAGTTCAATAAATAATAATTTTTTTATGTAAACAAATTTTAAAAGAATCCTTTTTAAAGCTTGCTATTTCTGCTGATACTGAAAATACCTATTAAAATGCTTAGCGATACTCCATTTTATTAAAATACAAAATTAAGTACTAAACAAAGCTTAGAGCTGATTGTTTATAGCAAGTCCCTGTTATCTTAACTCCTGTATGCATTGTGAGCCTCCATCTTCACCCAAAAATGTGTTCACTCTCAGCTGAGTGCTGACTGTACCCTGTTCTAAGGTATAGTCTGAGGCTGGTGTGAAGCACTGCTGTTCTCATGCAAAACAAATCTGCTAAAGTGCGGGAGCTTGGAAATTCTGTCTTCGTTGCAAGATTTCCTCTCTCAGGGAACTTTGGTAGCTGGGGTTTAATGCAGGATTTCCCCAGGTTCCTGACAGAAAGTACTTCTATGTCATGACTGCAGGCAGGATCCATCTCACTGATTCCTAAAGCAAACCCCACGGACTGCAGCACCTCCCTGACACCCAGCTCCATCAGGGTCTGCAGCTTTGGTCGGTCCCACTTGGCTTTGGCTCTCTGGCTGGAGCTACACTACTCCAAGCACAGCCTAGCAGCCCTAATTCCGACAGATGGGATAAGTGACAAGGAACGGTTGGTCCATCGCAGTTTGAGACACACGGTGAGGACTTTGCTGCCATTCCCTAGCTGGGTGTGCTACCTTCTGTGCTGTGAAGGAAGCCACAGCACTTCCCAGCTCTCATCCTCATGCCTCAAGTGTCACTATTCATCCAAAAACACCACCACTCTGACTATTTCTGAAGATGCCAGTACAATAAAATGCTGACACTGACTGACACAGTGCTGTCCAGAGCCACTGCCACAGCTCTCACAATTACTCGGACTGAGCATGGCAGTGTGGGAAGCTCCAAGGCCAAGGAAGCAGTCTAAGGGGCAGCTGAGACCTGTTCTGTGTTTTCCATAAACAAAGACACAAAACATCTGCATCACTTGAGTCTACACGAATATACAATTATTTATTGGGTATTTAATCAGCATTTAATCAGACACTGGATTTCACAACAAGAGGGCCCTCGGTGACCATCAGAATGCCAGGGGCTGTGTGCTGGTAAAAAGAGAATGTGTCAAAACGTGTTTTAAATCCTCTCCAGAGAAGGGTATACTAACATCTTTTCTCTTTCTATCTATTTATAGCAGTGTTTTAAATGATCTGATACAGGACTGTATGCTGAGGCAGCACTTCAGGCATTCACATCACTATTTATTTGACCACACATATTTCTCAAATACAGACATACTGTCTCCTCCACTAGAGAGCTCAGCAGCTGCTTAAACATGTGTATCACCTGCAGCAGTTCAGCCAGCTTCAGAGGCTGCTCTTGACACTTGGTTGGAGCATAAACACCACGAGTTATGAATGGCCTGGCTCTCCAGGATGCTCCTCGGAAGAAGGTACAGCTCTCAGCTGCATGCTGATAGCTCAAATCTGCCCATGTGCTGTGGCACCTGTGCCACTGTCACTGACATTTGACAACTGTGGCTCTCCCTGCGTGCCAAAGCTGTCAGAGCTGCTCTGCTGGCAGGGTACAAACCCCAGGCACTGCTGGAGCATCCCTGCACCAATCTCCCTCCTGCCACAGCACGTGGAGCAACAGCAGTGCTGTGGCTGCTGCTGGACTGCTGCAGTCTCCAACAGCAACCAGCTTGGCAGCAGAAAGCTGCAGCATTCCCTTCATCCCAGAATAAATGCCAAATGCTCTCTGCTGCTCCGCACAACTGAAGCCTGTGCATTCGAGGCTGTGCAGCAAGAGAGGTACAGTCACGTCACCCAAAACAAACACCACTTTGATTCACCAACCCTTGTAATTAACCTGTATTTGAAGTTTCTGATGCTGTGCTGGATATTTGGTAGGGTTTTCTCTCCCGGCACCTTTCCTGTGGGAACACGAGTGTAGGAAGATCCTACACAAGGCAGTTTCTAACCTCAAGAAGGATATTTAACATTATCGTTAACATTATCGTTACTGCTCTTGTAAGACCTGGGGTACTGAAGGCAGACAGATGTGCCTGAGATAAAGGAGGTTTCTGTCAGTGCTGATATTATTCCAGTTGTTAGAAAGGAAGAAATGGACTGTGCCATTGTCTTGTGAATAGGCCACTCAAAGCATGGAGCAATAAAATTTAGAGAATATTGTTTCCTTTCTGATAGATAAATACACCTACAAAAAAGGCAAAAGAAAGTACTTTGTGCCCTGTATTCAATATACAGAATGACAGCCAGTGTTGCTGCGATTAAAGCATACCTTGCTCTCTCTGTTGGTCTTTTTGTTCCATGGAGACAAGGGCAGAGAAATGGGCCTGATCATAGGCCAGCACAAGAGGTGAGCAATGGCATCTGTTTGGTAGAACTTCAAGTGGCAAATAAATTCCTCCAAATGGTATCGGTGCAAACGCTGCCGAGAAAAAGGAGATTTTGGTAACTATGTGAAAGAACAGACAAGAATTGTGTCAACAGTTGTGCTGCAATATTTTCAGAGCTCCAGGAGAGCAGCTTAAAGTGGGGTAATCAATGCAGAAAACAGTCACAACAACAGGTAAAATTTCATTATAAAAATGTCAGGAAATATAAGAACAATAAGGAAACCCTTCTGCTCTTACATAATTTTCCTTGCTCTAACTGTTTACTAGTAAAGATATTATGGTCTTATAACAAAATCTTGATGAGTCTCACGCATGTAAGCAGATTTGTACCTTCCTGTAAAGCTTCTAGGTAGAATTATCTTCTAATAATCATCAGTAAACACTGTTAGTTCTTTTGGTAACATGCTCTGCTTGTGCCTTGCATTAAGAGATTTCTATAAAAAACATTATAAACGTGTTTATAGTCCACACATTTCATCACACACATTGCATATATATGAATGTACATAAACATGTATATATGACAAAGTTAAGGAAAGACTTAAAAAATTCTACAAGTAGAATTTGAATGGGGTGCTCCATCTGGAGGGGCAAAATTTTCCTTTGAAAGATTTTACACTTGTTTATATATATAATTATGGGAAACAGCAAGTTTGGGCAGGAAAATTCTCTCAATGCTTTTGCTTCCAACCAATTATTTTTCCTTTTGCTGCAAAAACATGAGTCTTTATTGCAGAAATATTTGAAAGATGAGTTCCCCTCATGAACCCCTTTGTGCTGGCTGTGAGCAATCACTGCACTGTCTTTCAGGTGTGTTTTTCAATAACCTACAGAATAACCTACAACTATTACTTGTAGTTCATAATTTGTAATGGAAGTTGAAATTATGCAGCATTTTCCTGTGGAAGTAAATTTCTATAAATTCTGTCACCTGCTTAACATCTTCCTTTAATCAGCCAAACATCCCCCTTTAATTAACACCCCATCATGAATTAGTATTCTGTTAGTTCATGGGAGAAAGTGAGATGAATTTAATTCTCTGAGTCCTGCTCAGACAGCGTCCAGCTGGCTCCACATATGGATCTAACATTTGTATGCTCACATGTTCAAACTGAATAAAACAGTCTGGAAACTTTTGAATGAGAAGCTGCAAAGGAGTCATTAAAAACAAAAATCCTATACACACACATTCAAATTCAATTTTTCGTAGTCAAATTAGATTGATTTCTGCAGAGTTTCAAGGAGCACCAAAATAACATGGCAAAATTAGAACTTTGCTCACTTAGACCAGTCAGAAATGTATTGTGTTCTATAACTCGGTGGTTATTTAAATTAATAGCAAATATCTAGGATAAAGAGATTTTCAGCAAGGCTTATGTAATTATCCTGTTTTTTAATTTTATCTAATAGAAATGGACTGAGCATCGTTCTGTGCTTTTTTCCTTTTCTTTCAGAAAAAGGCAGCAGCTCTGCCATAAATGCAGATATGTTACAGCTGTGCCTTTTGTTGGTGTCAGCTTCCAATTGATTCAGTTCACAGAGGTGAAGAGATCCCTAATAAAAGCTCTTACCTTCTCCCCCTGAGTCTCGTAACATCGTGTCTGCTACGACAACAATCGGTCTTCTCAAGATATGGGCTAAGACAAAAACATGGAATTCTTCCAGGCTCTCATACACTGGATCTTCTGCATTGTCCACTCTGCAAGACACAGCGTTGAGACTTTATGAACCAGCTTGAGCCAACCACTGATAGCACAGTGAATCAACACAGCCCAGCAGCTAGTTCTTCTTCACTGCCACTTATATCCCCAGTCTTCTGAAACCCCTACTGCAATCACTGAAATAGGTAAAAAGAAATGCAAAGGAAAATGCATTTTTAAGAATAAAATAATAGCAGCATTAAAAAAAAAAGTTTCCAGCTAGTATCACCATGCTTTAGATCAGCCTCACAATCTTCCAGGAGATGGAAATGCCCAGCACCTTGAAAGCCAACTTATAAAGCCAATTATCTGCCAAACAGATCATTCTTTTTTCTGACTGCAAGAATAAAACTCTTAAAGTCCCCACTTCTCTAGCTGAACACTTCCAAGCCCTTCTAGGATTGCATAAACATTTTACTGAATTTTTGGTTTCACTTATCCCCTTTCTGTTTTCCTAGTTTAATGTCACTAATGTCACTACCACATTTTGCAGCTTTGTCTCAGCCTGGAAAACAAAAACAAACCAGAGAGAAGAACACTGAAAAATGGAAGGGATGTGGGAAGCAGACAAAAAAGTAAAAATGATAATTCACTGCCGAGTACTACTTAGAAATATAATACAGCCAGAGCACAGCTTTTGTGAGCCCTGGCAAACAGAGGTGGGCAAGGCACCATGGGCACACTCCTGGATGGAGGCAGTGCCTGTGCTCTGCCAGCTGAGCAGGGAACCTCCAGAACTGGCTGCGCTTCATCTGCCGTGTATGCGGAGGACACCAACAGAGCACAAGTGCCTGGACACTGCTCTGGAGTGTGTGGGACAAGCACAGCAACCTCTCACAGGTCTGGCAGCATCCAGCCCATCCCTGGAACTTCACTTTGAAACCTTTCATCCCAGCCTAGGAGCACAGCAGGATGGAAAAGATCACCAGCAGGCTGGGGCAGAGTTCACTGGTCAGGCAGTGAGACATCCCTCCTCCCGCTACCCAGACTCAGCAGGAATTTCTTCCTGATGTTCAAACTAAATTTCCCGTTTTCCAATTTCTTCCCATATTCCTTACTGAACTCTTCTCCACAGCTGGCTGTGACAGCTTTTCCGCATTTGCAGTCCATGCTGTCACCTCAGAGTAATCTGTCAGTCAAATGGAACTCACGGGAATCATGTTATTGGCAAGACAACATGCCAGAAAGATTTTCAGCTATCTTCTCACATTAGTATTTCCAGCCTATCAATCCTAATTTTTTCCTTCAAATCCTCTAATTATTCCCCATCTCCTAGTTAATGAGGTTTCTAGAAGTGAAAGGCATATTCCAAATGCAGCTGTATCAGAGGGATCTCTATCCCTTTGATCAGCTGTTGCCGTGCCTGACTGCACAAACTCCAAAATTCCACTGGGCTTTTTGACTCTTCAATATCACATCACCACGTTGCTTGATTCACTGTGTCTGATCATATCCACACATTTCAAACCCATCTCTGCTCACATCGCACTGCCCACTGTCCCGGGATCAGAGGGGCTGAGTTCAGGGGAGTTCTGGGCCCTTACTCAGCCCCTGCTCCATCAGGGCCACCCCAAGCCCCAGCCCTGGACTGTGTCCAGACAGCCTTTGGGTGCCTCCAGAGGTACCCAAAGGAGTATCTCCAAAGGAGAGAGACTTCACAGCCTCTCTGGGAAACCTCTTCAATGTTTAATTTTATACCATCACTGCCAGGAATTCATGTGGCCCATTTTACATTATTTCAGTGCCACTTGCTGAGGATTCAGTATGAATTTTCCTAGCGATTAACGAGAATGAAAAATCATCATTAACAAGTATCCATAGCAACCTGCCACATCCTTTGATCCACTGATCATTCCACTTTTTCTCAGGGATCTTTATGAACCCTGGCTACATGGCCATGAAAACTGTGGACAAAATAATTTTGTCATTAAAACATGGAAGCAAAGAAAACTTAAGAAATTGAAATTAATTCCTGTGTTCATGTAAAGCTAACTTTAAACAATGAAATCCACTTACATAAGAGCACGTAAAACTGCATTGCAGAATCCTGCTCAACCAGAGCACTCTGACTAAATAAATTATCTCGATTCTAAGAGTAAATTAATAATAAAAGGAAAAACAGATAAAAATAAAAATCTCAGTCTGACCTACAGCATCACTGGTACCTCCAGTCCAAACACAGCAGACACCTACTCAGCACTCCAAAGAGACTCTCTCTCTTCTGGAAAATCCAATTTGTACTGCAGCCAATAATGAAAGAAAAGCTCTTTCAAAAAGCTGGAAGGGGAAAGTCACCTACCCTGCTGTTCCACCTGGCTGGCTGCTGCTCTCTGCCTGCAAACTCTGAGCAAGATCTGTTCCCATGCCCTTGGATTTCCTTCTAAACAGCTCCCTGTGGTAGCCCTGCTTTCCTTCCCCACACACAGCTCCAGAGTGTCAGTCCAACAGACTCTGACAGCAATTCTGAGTTCAGGTCTTGTTCTGGGATTCACACAGAGCAAGAGACCAGAGCCCTCAGACAGCTGAGCTGCACTGCAGCAACACCACAGGGATAAAGCTCCCCAACCTGGTGATTTGTCAGAAGCAGGAGATCAGAATGACACCTGAGTTCACGGCTCAGTTTGCCACCATTCCATTTCTGACGCCTTTCTTCTCCTGCTTAGCAATCCCCAAATGAAAACCAGCACAAACCGCAGCTGTAGGTGTAGGAACCTCTCCTTTGGTTTCCTTACAGTGTTCATCAGAAATGAGCTTCAACTCAAACCCAGGAAACTGCACACTAGTGGGACATTCTCTTTCATTCTTCAAGGAAAAAAAGGTATCTTGAATTGACTAAGGAAAAGGAAACACAGAATGTGAATGCTTTGAGTTTCATATTCGAATCACTACAGCAATTAGGCTGTGCTTGGCTTCAGTACAACTTTTGTGAACTGAAAACAGGCCAGATAAAAAGGGGTATTAGCCTTTAGAAACTACAGCTAATAATCAATAAATGTGTTATAATGAACCATTTCTATCTGTACCCTGTAACTGCTGCATACACTGAACAGTTAGAAAGAAATGGCATTCCTGTAAAAGACACCACAAATAAAATTCATTTTATGGCCATGTCTTTTAAATGGTCTAAACTAAATTCTGTCCAAGGGGAGGGTCTTGCATGGCTGCAGGAGTTCTGTGTGAAGAGCTGTTTGTCAAAGCACTCTCAATACCAAACCAAGTCCAAAACCTCAGAGGACACTTGCATTTGAGACGTCCTTCCTGTTTAAATGTTCTGGGTTTGTGCCTCAAATAAAATTCCAACGACACACAGGAAGATTGCAGCAATATTCCCTCCCTTCTTCCCCATTCTAAGTCCTGTGAATTTATTAATAAGAGAATGTCAACAGCACAGAGAGAGCTAGGAGATGACAGTAAACACAAATACCATCCACTTGCAGAGTCTGTATGAGCTCACACCACGACAGCACCTGGGTTTTCAACACTGAATAACAACAGGGATGTTCACTCTCCCACTGGAGCAGGCTCTGACAGACAATGCACACTGAAGGAAGGGGCTGGAATTTTCTTTTGAGCAGGATGGCAATAGTCAGGTTCTCAACAGGAAACAGGGTACGAGGCATTTTGCTTTTCTCATAGCTGTCGCTTCAATTCAGGACCCCGGCTTTTGCTTGTAAATGGAGATAAATGAAGCAATTATGTTAATCTAGAATTCATTTTTTACATTTACAGAAAGATGTGCAAATCTGTTTCAAAACAAGAATCTTCTTCATAATTAGTTTGCTCTGCTTTACATGCTGGAAACAAGAACTTTAGAACCAGGTTTTTCTGTGTTTCCTTTTTCTCTTTTTCCAACTTCCCAGCCTCAGAATGAGAGTGCTCTCAAAGGAGAAATCTCTGGAAATTTAGCGACAATTGCTGATCTCCTTTGCACGTAGTTCACTCTGAAGAATAACTAAAAGGAGTTTGCAGGTGAATGAGGCAGCACAATTCCGGGCTTAGGTTTGTCACTGAATTCTTTTGAAGCAGATACAACTTCTGATGCTTTAGCTAATTCTGACACCAATGGAAAACGTCTCATCTACAGTTCAAAGACTGATGTGCAAGCTTGCTTAATATAGCACCTAACCAGAGGACATAATAAACCCCAGCTCAAAAATACTATTTGGATATTCCTTTTCTTTGTCAAGGGCCCTACTTTGAACATGGGATCATTAAACTGAGAATATAATTCATTCTGCCACATTCATTCTGTCTTTGGAATGAATGTAAAGAGAAGTATACATTCGCATGCTTAATAGGATAAGTTTCTTGATCAATCTTTTGCTATTTCAAAGGAAAAATTAATTGTTGGCTATTTACATTTATTTTTATTTTATTTGAAAAAAAGGATAAATGCAACCCACAATGAGATTATTTATGTAACAGTACTACTCCCGATGTAGGTACCTGCGAACTAAAGATTGACTGCCTGGCAAATATAACATTTGAGGGCCATCTCTGACTAGAAGGTACTGAAACAACAGGGTACAGGAACATGCAGAATGAAACAGAATAAGGCCAGAGAAAAATGGGGCTGACTCGCCAGAGTTAACAGAAATATGAACTAAACTGCATTAGAAATCTGAAACATATCATCAGGAAAATATCTACAAATGTAGGAAACGAACTAGAGACTAAAATGATTTTTTTTTTGTTTCAAAATAGAAGAAAATGAGACACACTGTGGCTGACAATTTTCTAAGCAATGTTCTCCTGCATTCCTAGAATTACCTGTCCTTAATATCACAGGGTTAAATGGAAAATAGAATATTCTTTCAAAGCCCAAAGGATATTTTCTACAAACTTTGCTACTCTCATTGTGCTGTATGCCTTATTTTGTCAATTTACTTATCACCACATGTGATTTTCTCCAGGGGAAACAGTAGCTAGAGAAAAGTGTGCACCAAGCAAGCACTAAATATTTTTAGTGACCACCACTAGACACAGAAACCAAAGCTTCTGCATTCTGAAGGCTGGTCAATAATCCTGTCCTTTGGGGATAACGGCACTGAAAGTGAGGAATGGTTTATCACAGTGGCTATTTAAATCAGATTCTATATGTGGGTCAGGGGTATTTAAATGTTGTAGGTACTGTTTCACTCCCAACCTTTTCACAAATATATTTCTGAAAAATAAATATAATAAATGGTACTGCCAAGATGTTTGTTCCACAGAAATTAGGGTTTAGTAAATCCAGACTCTTTTGGATACAAATAACCTCAAGTTAGTGCGGTAACTGTACAAAACAACTTCATCAAAATGCTAAATATTATAATAGAATATTTAGATAATTCTACCATGCCAAAAAAGCACAATAGCTGGAAAGGCAGTTTGGTGGTGCTACGAACACCTTCACTCAGCTGTGCTGTTTTCCTCCCGAGGACAAAGCCCAAGAGGTTTTGTCACTCTCTGAACTTACCCACCACCAGTGCCCCCGTTCTTGCTGAAATGCGTGCGGGGCTCGCTCGACGCCAGCTTGAGCAGCTCGTTCCACTCGCGCTCCCACTCCTCCTCCGTGTATACCAAACCTGACTATGGGACAGAAGGAAATGCTGTCACCCCTCCGCTGGCACACAAGGGAAGCACAGCTCGGCACCAGTGCTTACAACTAACTGATTTGCATTAGGATCCCGGACCATCATAGTTCAACATTTCTACTCAGGCAGAAAGAATATTAACTTATTAAAAAGATCTAAACTACCAACTGCAGAGCGAGCACATTCACCTGTGTGCCTTCAGCGTTGCTTCTGAAATTGGCTTTTCTAGCCATTGTTCAGGCACAGAAATCTTCAGGAGATAATAACATGCCGAAGGTACAGCTTTTAATCAACAGTCAACCCAAATTTACAGATGATTTTAGTTAGAAGACATCCAGTCAATATTTGGCCACAGCTCTAAAAACCTTAATTCATGCTTCTGGGAAATCTTTCCTAAATGGGGTTTTCTCTCTTTTGTAGATTTCATCCACTCCTTTTTTAATGCTTTTGGTAGCTAAATTATATATTTAATTTTCTACAGGTTCCAAACTCATCTTAGATCTTTTAGGCACAAAACTCTGCATAGTTATACCCACAAAGCTACAAACACATTTGCATTCTGATATGAAATTTTAAATACAAGTATCTCTTTTCCCATACAAAATGCCAGCACAAGGCATTGGCTAGCAATTAAAACTTTCACAGCAAACTTTAATGCTTTTAACCCTAAATGATATTCACAAGGCTGTCCTCAGGCCATACAGACCTCCTTATTCTGCTGGGTTTGTTGCCATCTCCATCTTCTTTTCAGTGCTTCCCTTTCAGCTCCACTTCTCATCATAGTATAGAGGGCTTTCCGTAAAACAAGGTCCCGATCATGAAATCCCCACATCCCTAAAGCAGCACAAGATAATGTCCAGTTTTAAAGAAGCTACAGTAAAATAGAAAGAGCTAATACATAACTGAAGATTTTCCCTGGCAAATAATTCACTCCCTGTTTTTAAGGTTTCCGAAAGGAAGAGTCAGTGTAAATAAGCTAATAAACAACAAGAGGGAATTCCAACACATTTTAGACTTTGATTAAGGAACGGCCGAGGATTTGAGCTCGCAGGCAGCTCCAGCTTTGCTGCAAGCCATGGACACTGAATGCACAGGTTGGTTTAGCTGCAGCTGCCAGCAGGCACAAGGATGTTACTGAGCACTGCGGGCACTGCTCAGAATCACCCAGCACCGGCAGCCAAAGGCTCCTGCTCTTACACAGCAGCAAATGGCCTTTGGCTTCAGCACCCAAATGAAGAGATAAGCATTCAAGATGATAGAAAGTCCAAAAATACAACCAGCCACAGGCTTTCAAGTTCATTTTAAGATAATAAAACATCTTTATGTGGCTGGGAATAGTGACCTACACCACAAGAGAGCAGAGCTGTCCCCAGCTGTGCCCATGGACAGCCATGTTTCAGGGACCACATTGTCAGCTGCTGGGTTCACATCAAAACACTCCAAACATTTGCTGCAATTAACATACGAAATGAAGTTGATGAAGATAAAAAGATCCTTGGAAACAGCACAAACTCTTTTCTTCTTTTCTTACCACTTATTTAATAAGAAGAGTCTCTTCAAAATATTAAAAAACCCAGTGTTTTTAAAAAGTCACCTTTTGGAGTACTGCTGGAGATTTTAGCAACTGCAACAACATCTAAGTTTCCTCATAATAGGTTAGGATGTAGAAAGCACATCAAAGACCTTCAGCTTCACAGGTTTCTACTGATTTGCAGAAATGCTTCAAAAATCTTGTATTAACAATTAATTTATCAATTGGAAATTATTTTAAGTCACCCCAAACGCTGTTTCACATATGCTTAAACTCTACAAGGAACTCTGCATTCTTGAAACAGCAGAGAACTGTTTCAAGAAAATCAAGAGAATGAATGCAATTCCTTGTGCATAGTAGGGACAGTCCTGCAGAAGCACCTGGAATTTGCCTGTTCCAGAGCTGTCAGACTGGGAACATGAAAAATATAAGGAAAATACAAACCACTGGTGTTTGTGACACATGGATTTGGATGCTATTCCTGTTATACTTTTCCTTTCCTGCTTTAGGCGTGCCTGAGGGAAACAACACTGCAGTGAAATGTGAAGAACATATTGCTCCAGAACCAAACTTTCAATGCAAATCTTTGCATCTCCTGTGCTCCTGCGCTTTGGCTGGGGTAGAGAAGAGCAGTGAGTATTTCTGGCAGAAGGCTTCATGCCCAGACTGCGCCTTACCCAGAGATGCAGCATGCAGGAGGCAGTTCCCATCACCCGTTGTGGCCAGGGGCAGGAGGCGTTTGCAGCTTGTGCACACTGTGGACCACCAGTTGAGTCGTCCTGGAAAGAAAACACCTGTTACAGGCTGGAGGGGAACCTGAAACAGGGCAGAGCTCTGCACAGGCCAGCAGAGAGGAGCAGGGCTAATCATGAACATCCTCTGTACCAAATAAGCTTAAATGTAATGGCGGAAGTCAAAACTGAAAAGATTAGAAACAAGAGGCAGATAAACTATTCTCTACATGGATCTGGAAGAGAGCACCTTTAATTAATTTGCGTCTTCCATTCTCATTCGTTGCATCCAGAGATGGATTTCCAAGGAGTTTAATTGCCTTAATACCATTATGAGCCTTGCTATCAGTTCCCAAACATAATCAACATTGGCATCCAACTCACAATGACAGATTACATTGCAATAATAAAGGAATTTTTCTTTTGTCAAAAGACAAAAGTAATATGTATGTGGTAATCAATATACGTTACTGTAAGTAACCGCAAGTAAGTTTATTAAGTAAATTATTTCAGTCAGATGGATTGTTTCAACAGCTGATTCTCCTCTCATTTCCCATACCGTAAATCATTATTAGATCTACTAAAACCAACAGCTACACTACCAGAGAATTAAAATGTCACCAAAGCCCAAGGTGTAGTATAGAATGTGGCTTTTCTCTTTTGAGAATACTTAGAGAACCACATATCCATCACTGCTATGTGAAGCATGTTTTACAGATTATAAACCAGAGCTGGATTATGGAAAAGCCTGGCAAGAGGACATTTGATGAAGAAATAAGTCACGAAGACAATCACTAGCCAAGCCCACACTAAGAGCCGGTAATTCCTGGCACACAGGTTGCCATATGGTAACAAACTGGAGTGCTAAGTCTTGGTTAAAAGGTCATGTGAGCACTTCTAATATAAAGAAAGCAAGCAGAGGTAATGGTGTAACGTCTCTGGGGATAAGGAAGAGCAGATGATTAACAGGGATGAGCAGAGCTGGTACATTTCCCAAGACTTGGCAGCTCTGTCGGTAATGCACAAGTGAATAATTGAATGAATAATGCAATAGGCAGAGCTTTTCTCTTGACTGGGAAGCTGAGAGGAAGTAACATCTAGATATTTGTGGAAGAAGTCTTGCACTTAAGGTTCAATCCCTCAAACAGAAGAAAGTTCAAACAACAAATAAACTTCTCTCCATTAATAAGTTTTCATTACGAAATTATACTGAAGTTTATTTTTAATGACAGGTAATACACATTATGGGAAAAACAGTGTGACAATATTTATTACGGACCCCAGTTACTTGTTCAGGGTACTAAGAACTACGGAATTAAATTGCAATTAGTCAGTATGGGTTAAGAGCACCACACTGTAAAGATGCATAGCAGATCAATAAACACATCTGGTAATCCTCAGATGATTTCAGAAGTTAGTTTGTAAATGCACGACACCTCAGACTAGGCTTATTGAGTTCTAATTTAAATATGCATTAAAGAAGCTTAATTTAAAGCACTATTAGACAGCCTTTGGAAATAACAAGATCATTTCCAGCAACTTCTGCATCTGTCAAATAACAACCTGCCACCTGTTTTTAGCAGAATGTTTTGGTGGAATCATATTTAGCAGTAAGTTACACCAAGGTGCTGCATAAAGCATAGTCATAGACCTAAAACAAGGCAGACCTTAGGTAGGACTTAAGGAAATGATGAGTGGCATTGCTTTGCAGATTAACTAGCACCTATTGGTGATAAATGTCACAGTCTGGTGTTTAGGAATCTTTGGAGTAACAGGAGGTTTCTATAAAAGTGATCTTCCATCAAGTGCATTCTGCAAAAAGCATTTGTGGGCTTGGTTATCATCTCAAAGCTTATGGCTGACTGCAAAATTAGCAGATATGGGTTTATTATTGGATTGTAACAAAAAAGTGGTGCATTTTCATTTTTCAAACCTAGTAGTTATAGTGGGTTCCTTTAGGGAAAAAACAGGAAAATGGAACTAAAATGAAAACTGTTTGAGATCAAACATTTCCAGAATTCTGGTGGATCGGTGTGGGGGACATGAAACCCAGGCTTAACAGCATATTAGTGTTTCCTTTGGCTGCAGCTGTATAAAATGCTTCTTAGAAAACACAAAATGAGCACAGAAGGAAAAGAAAGAAAAGTGTAGAAAAACAGTTCTAGGACATTCATACAGTATACTTGTACTTTTTGTACTAAGTTATATTTCAGCACTGCAACAGAATTGGTCTTTCTTTTAGTTAAAAACACTGTGTTAGACCAGCCATTCCTCTGCCCGCACTGTTTTTTAAAACACAGTACTTCAGCATAGCAGAAGTTTTCATAAAATCTCTCTTTGTGTCAACCCACACATTAAAAACACACAGGGGAGCACGCATCTATAAAGAAAATCAACCTGCTGCAGCAAAATATTTAGAATTATAAAATTGCTTTCACAGATTTCATTTAATATTATCAGTACCTCGAGCCATCCTCTACAGAAGAACCACAGCGATTACTGCCAGAGCTCACAGAGATGACTCTGCCCATTACTTACAAACTGACCTCATTCCAATTCTGGCAATAGTCAACAGCTGAGTTTGTAAGATGGAAAATACCTCAAAATGCTTTTTATGAATGTGATGCATTCTGTCCTTTCAGAGGAATATTTGGAAAGCAATCACGTTAAGGAGTAAATAATACATTGCAGCAGTGGGGAATAAGTAAATCAAACTGCCTTTCTCTGGGCCTTTATCATCTCACACAGCACTTTGCAGTAAATCAGGAATTTTGTTCTGAGTTTCCATACAGACAGGATGTAACCAGGACATTCTGTCACACAGAGATGTCACAGTAACAAGAGCTTAAGCATTAAAAAAAAAACCGTAAAAACCTTACAGGCTTTCACAGACACCCAGCTCATATGGCCACTTCAGAACCCATGTGTGACACTTGGTTAGTGGCAATTTTACTCTCCCAATCCAGGCTTTGGGAATAGCAAGATGTTAGTTCCTATCAAATTTCCTTCTCCTTTTGCCTAATCAGCTTCTTGTCTATTTCTTTTCTCTTGAAATTCATGGCATTATACCCAAGCACACTCCTGTCCTCCTTAAACAACATCCCCAACCTCAGCCACAGAGTGTCCTTCATTGGGTTAGGTTTGACACAGATTTTAGGCCCTTTGCAGGGTGAGTATCTTTACATCTAAAAGACAAAAGGTCTGTTTTGTATGGAATCTTACACGATTTTCTTAAACAAACTGTGTGATCTGTTTAACTTACTTGAAACGCAGAAGTGTTTCCCAGGAAGTTCCAGGTTATCTGAATGAAATGTTCACAAAGTAAACTGAGTCTATGTAGGCTACAGGGACACCTGTGACCAAACCCATGATTACTTCAAATGGTCAAACCCCCTCCTTTTCAGGATGCAAGAGGCTCTGGGGATGAAGGGACTTTTCCAGTCAAGTTACTGCCCTAATTAATGTGAAGAAAAGAATAAATTATTTATTCTAATTTTCAGAGAGATTTGAGAGAGGAAAGCTAAGAGGCAGCAAATTCTGTAGTTTCTGCAGCCTGTTTCAAGTTCAAAGCCAGCCAGCTCTGTATGGATTAGAGCATGTCAGCTCTAAATTCACACATTCTCTGATTTTAAGGTCAGAATCCTGTGATCCTCTAGTTCATGCTAAACTCTAAAGGCTGTAATTGCACTGAAGCAGGCAGGTCAACAATGGTATCTTCTGATATCCCTATGGAATTTGGAAGGTTTGGCAGAGCTGCCAGAGAAAGAACCATCCTATTTTTCCTCTGTCCTCCTTGGGTTAGCCAGCTCTTAGAGAAAATGGATATATTTTCTTGGTAAGTGACTTGCAGTTTTCATGCTGCATAGTTGCCTGGTAGCATTCCTACCTTATTTTTACACTGTCATTTCTCCCAGAAAGAGGCCTTTTGAACGCTGCTTGGGGCTCTTTTGGTTGTTTGGAGGCTTTGTTTCTTTTTCCTTAAGTATTTACACTGTTTGAGGCTATTATCCAAGTATGTCTTGCTTTTCAATTACCAAAGCCAAAAAAGGGCAGATGACAACACTCAGTGGGACACCATTAGCAGAGCTCCCGCCTCAAACCTGAGCTCAGTTTATCAGTTTGGGCTCACACAGGGCACTGAGGTTGGACAGTGAACTCTCAGATCAATCCAGAGCATTACACAAGCCAGTAGAGCAATCCATGCACACAAAAAAAGCAACTGTCTATTCCACATCCCACAAGCAACCATGAAATCTGATTTTACAACTCTTTTATATCACCAGGGTCGGGCATTTCACTATACAGATGTGTTAATTTCATGGTTCATTAACACTCCTGCTGTTTCATAAGGCACCAACTCTAATTTTAAATAGATTTCTCCATATCCTTCAAAATTGGCTTAAAATTTTGAACTACTAATAGATGTGAATTAACATTAATTTTAAATATCTACACTTTTTTCCCCATGGCAATCCTGAAGTATTACTTTAAACTTATGTAGCTTTTCATTACAAAGACTAAGAAATACATAAAATACATATCTAAAAAGTATTTTCTCAAGCTGCAACAGAACTTGAAGACGTTTCCTTTCACAGTCACTGCCATGTAATTTCCTCATGAGAACTGGAAGTACCAACCCCCTCTGACCATCCAGACTCATTGTCCTTCTCTATTGCATGACTTCCCCATCAGTCCTCCTTTCCTTCCTCTCCCAATTTCTTTGTTGCATAAACTAAATTTGACAGCTTTTTCTACAATGTTTTAAAGTAAACAGAGGATTGGGATATGTATCATTTTGCAAAGAACACAGCTTTAACTCTCCGGCTTTTATTTCCCAGGCAGGATGTGCAAGCTCTGGAAGTGAAGCAGGATTAGAAATGCCAACCCAAATGTTGGATTGGCCAACTGCTGACACCCGAGGTGTCACCCAGCTGCTGACAGACACCCGAGGTGTCACCCACCTGCTTGCTCCAAAGCCACCATGGTGGCCTGCTCGATTAAGTCCCGCTCGATGAAGCTCCTGAAGTCCTCGCTGTACACGCTCAGGTCTGGCAGCTGGAATGTGTAGATGGGCATCTCCAAAGGGAACTGCTCATTGCTGCAGTCGTTTGCTACATGTGAGCGAGCAAGGGAGACTATGGCTGAGCTGGCATGAGAAATCCCTCGGGAAAGACGCTTTTCTGTGGAGAGGCAAAGAGCAGTTAGAGCCTGTAACACTGAATAAAAGGCTGCCAATGCCCCCAAGCAGGGGCACTGAGGCCCAGGGCAGCATCTCCATTTGCCATCCCCTTGCTGTCTCTCTCCATCGCCCCACCCAGCAGAGCCCAGCCCAGCCCAGCCCAGCCCTCCCCGGCTGGCTGCATCCTCCACTTCTTGGTCCAAACAAGGTGCTCCTTTCCCTCTCTGCTCCTCCCTGCACACCTCTCATCCCACATGTCAGTCAGAGGTGGCTCTGTGACCATGAGATCCTCAGCTACACACAGAGCTGGCAGCCAAGTTCCTGTCAGCCCAGGTGTCCAAAGCCAGACACACCCCACAATATCTGCTGCTCCCACTAAATATCAGATGGACACTTCAGGGCAAACTGTATCCCAGAGAAGATGAAGGGACATGGTTTAATCAATTCCGCTGTGCTGCTTTCTCCCCTTATTTGTATTCAGTGCTTTAAGGAGGTGTAAGAAGCACTACAGTTCCTTTTCTTATGATGGAAGTTAGCAGTTTTAAAAAAGCTTTACTGAAACTCCTGAGTACTGATGCTATTTCCTGTTTAATAGTAGGGAAGAGCCAGCAGGAGAGGGGAAGCCCTTCTGTTCCTTTTAATGACTGCATAGAAAGCCATCACCAGGCTGCTGCTATTACCTGCCTACATGACAAGCTGTCAGACCTGCAGATTTATTTTGGTGCAAACTACAGCTTCTTGAGAAATTCATAGAAAAAACTGCAATCCAACAGTCTGAGAGAGAGAGAGCTAAAATAAAACCCATAAGAGGTGTGCAAACAAAAGAGCAAATTCTAATGCTTATCATCTTGTACTGGAAATTAACTGTTAGAGGTAGTTGACTAATTTTTCTGAAGGTTTCAATTTCTATTCAGCAGGGGATGGGAGGCAGTTTCTGTGGAACCATGAAAGAATGAAATTTTAAAGCTGAAAGTTATTCATAGTTTTCATACACCCTATTCACATACTGTGAGTACGAATGCAAAGAGTGAGATATGGATTTTTAAACCTTTTTGTTTGTTTCAATACAACTGTATACAATAGTGGCCTGTGACACCCTCTAATTAACTCCTTTTGTAAGTACCACAGGACTGCTTGGGGACAACATATTTTGTACTTTAATCACACATTAAGAAAACAACTTGCAGAACTGAGGCAGAGCTCACAACCACCAAAACATGAAAAATGGGGTCTAGCAGCAGCTCTGTGAGCCCTGTGACAATGACACAGTTTGCAGATGAGCTCCCACTCTCTGCAGACAAGCAGAGCTCACAAGCAGCCCAGTTAGAGACCTGCCTGAATGGCCAGAGAGGAGCTCTTACCTTGGGCGATGTCATCCTGCCTTTGCAGGCAGGGCCTCTCAGCCTTGGTCACCTGGGGAGGCTGCTCGGGCTCCTGCTGCTTGTAAAACCTGCCCTCGTTGAACACCTGGGGCAGGTTGGCCGTGTGCACCTGCCGCAGCTGCTCATAGTCATTCAAGGCTGCTGTCAGGTCCCAGTTCTTGCCTGCAAAACAGCAAAGGAACCGTCTGCTCACCTCTGTCAGGGGAGCAGGGACACCACACCCTCCTGGGGGCCCACCCATCCAGGCTGGAGCATCCCAACACAGCAGCACCGTGGGAAAGAGTGTGGAAGCCTGCTGCCAGCGAGTAAAAGCCATCACGCACTGCTCTCCTCTCATCCACACACCCAAAATCCATGGCATTCTGTCACAGGAGGTGATCAAGGTCAGAACACCCCTTGCTTGGATTCGAATCAAACGGCTCCAGAAATCAGCAATTTAAGATGACCTCTAAATCCCACTGAGAGGGAGCAAAATTTACATTTATCAATAATAAACAATAATTTATTATTTCTCATAATAGTTAGGAGTAATGGTGGAAAGACAAGAGTGATAGTGGCATAGCCCAAAAGAGTCAGAAACTCTCTTATCTTTGTGTTTGCAGAACAGTCAGAATGCAAACACGAAATACTTCAGGTCCCCTTTATCTCATTTATCGGAGCAAATCTCTCTCTCAGAGGTTTTAAAAGCCTTTTAGAAAGCAGGTAATACAGGACAAAACCTGCAGTGAGAGACTCAGCCAGAGTGATTCCATGTCTGTGTGAGCTGTTCATGGAACCTGTCAGCACTGAATCCTCTAAAGGATTTGCTTCCACCTTCCACTATTGCTCTGACCAGCAGCCACAGAATGCAGGCTAATATCCAGAGAGGCACAAGTCTGGTTAGTACGGGTGGTGAAATGGTACTTGTCATTCTCAAAAAAACATGAAAAACACGTTGAGATGTCTGCCTGCTGTTTTCAAAACAATCCTGCTAAGCTAAAATCAGAGATGCCCACCATTCTCCAAGTACTTGCTTCTAACTGGAAATTAAAAATATTTAATAACAAGAAGAGAGACCCTACAAATTATATGAGACTTTCACAGCATTCCACAAGCACTTTTCCTAGGAATTCAGAAGTAACCTGATTCTGACTAATACATGATTTATTACACCACAGAAGGCTGTCACTTTATGTACTTTGAAGAGCTGCATTACCTGAGTAGCAGTTAAAGATAACTTACTTGCTTACACGAAGGAGATAAGCTAAATATAGTACAAAGCAGTTTTAAAACAGATAAAAGCAAGCCTTTTACTGTAACAGTCGAATCTGTGAAGAACAAAAACCTAACAGAAGAAGTTAAAAAAATAGCACAAGCAGCTGGTACCTACAGGGCTGAGCTAAACTACCTCCTGTTTGGAAGTACTAACAAAATTCTGAAAGGACAATTGGTGTCATTGAGCAAGAACGTTATCTAGCTCTGAGCAGACCATAATATAAACCACCATGTGAGCCATACAGAATTGTTCTCTTATGCTGTAATCTCCTGTTAGAAAGTCTGTAGGACAAAATGTAAATTCAGTGAAAATTGTCAGAGATCCTGGAACAAGCACTTCAGCTATTGCCAGCATTTTTTCACTAAAAATCCCACGTAGAGTGAATGGCTGTAATCCAGTCAGGGCTCTGCCCTAACTTCACACACGTCCCAACCAAGTTACACAACCCAAACAGGCAGAGCCATGAGTGTGTTCCCAAAACCTATCAGTGTTTGGAGAAAGAGCTGCTTTTCTTTGTTTTCGGGTTTAAGAGGCACTTAAAATACATTTTTCATTCTTCTTCTTAACCATGAGAACAACATATATTTTATTTTTTTTAATAAAGTGAAGGTGACAATAATATAATTCTAGGAACGTAGCTTTATATAAACAATGCTATTATTCTAGCATTGGCAATGTTACAAACCCAGGGCTATGTGACCCCAAGCAACAGCTTTCAGTAAAGATCCCTGAGTGCCAGGCCTGTATCAGTGGAACACAGACAGCATTTCCCAGGGCATTCCCTGCAGGTCACCTGCTCAAGATGTTTTCATGCTTAAATTCTGAAGCTAACAAAAATCGCAGTGCGTGTGCTGTAAGTGGCTGCTGTGTGACAGGGCTTTGATGTATGTAATAGGAAAGCAAAAAATCAGCAGACTCACAGAAATCCTGCTGGCCTCAGTTTTAAGCCAAATGCAACCATTTTATATAAAGGCTCTGTCATAAAAATTACACTGAGCCTTCAGAAAGCAGGCTCCCAGTGTGTTGCATTTAAAACCAGATTGCACAGTGGCTCTTGAGTTATGCTCCATGGTACATTGAAGAAACTGAACTTCTAATATAGACTTGAAACCCTACAAAAATTAGAAGTTCTATACCTAACACAGAAATATTTTATTCTCAAATCTCTCCATATCCCTGGAGCTGTCCCCATCTCCAGAACAGAAGCACCAATTCAGCACCAAAGCCTTAAACTTCAGAGAACCAACGCAGGAAATTATTGTTGGACTCACTTCCCCTAAATTTGCTGGAGCCTCCAAGCATCGAAATGCAAGAAAAACATTCAACCACATTTAGAGACCATATTCTGCACCTCTCCATCTCCATGAAATAGTGTTTTTGAAAATTAGCCACCCCCACTGACCAGTGTAAGTATTCCTAGCCACCCTCTCCACTGGAAAGCTGGAGCAGCACAAAGCTGGTTAGAAAACACAGGTACTGAAATCACAATGGGAGTGCTGGAACCAAATCAATTCCCCGAGTGAACAGAAAGAGCACTCTGAGCAGCTGCTTCCTGACCAGCTCCATGTGCTACGTGAGTCAGCAGGTGTGAAATTCAACAGCACCCAGAGGCCTCTGCTCTGAAACCAAGTCCTTCTTGTGTGGAGGACAAACAATGAAACACCAAAAAAATAAGTGCGGCTGAGTAAGGAATAGGAGATACACTGTGGCTGAAGGCTGGTTCTGATGTTTTAATGTCAGAGATAGCAGACACCCACATAAAAGGGAAATTCAAAAATAAACACAGCTACACTGTGAAGTTTCTGCCCTAAATAATGGTTGCTTGAATAACAACAGGAGGCATCGTGAGCCTGAAGAATAAACACAGATTTAGATAAAACAATATATGGTCTAAGAAGCCACTTGGACATTTTTGCTTTACCACCTCAAACTAGATTAGCAGAGGGTTAATAAACAAAATGCTAAAGAACAGCACAACTAGGATTCACCTTAGAAGCATTCGTAAAATTGTAGACTCAAAATAATGGTTTAGGTTGGAAAGCACCTTAAGATCCTCTAACTCACACCCCCTGCCATGGACAGGGACACCTTCCACAGGACCAGGTTGCCCAAGGCCCCATCCAGCCTGCCTTGAGCACTTCCAAGGATGGGGCACAGCCACAGCTCCTCTGGGCAACCTGTGCCAGGGCCTCAGCACCCCCACAGGGAAGAATTTCTTCCCAACATCCAATCTAACCCTGTCCTCTTTCACTTGGAAGCCATTCACCCTTATGCTATCACTCTCATGCCCTGGGCAAAAGTCCCTCTCCAGCTCTCTTGGAGCCCCTTCAGGTACTGGAAGGTGCTCTAAGGTCTTCCCAGAGCCCTCTCACCCCCAAGAGCCCAAAGGTGTCATAGCAAAGGTGCTCCAGCCCCCTGAGCATCTTCACGGCCTCCTCTGGACCTGTCCTCAGAGGCGCAGTGGGGGAGTAAGGGTGGATGCAGCACTGCAGGTGGGGTCTCACGAGAGCATCCTCCAGTGCTGCAACCCCAGAGCAACAAGATACTATTTTAGTCTTTGGGGTTTTGCTTCATACTGTTTGGCTAAAACAGTATAGCTCAGTGGGGTTGTAACAGCTGATGAATCTATAGTCTTTCACTTCTTAAATGAGATATAATGAAGAGAGGATTTTATCATTAATTAGTAGAAAAAGCAAACTCAACTATTACACAGTCCCCCCAACCAAGCTTTCAAATATCCACCTACTCCAATATGTTAAAAAGAACATTTGAAAGGTCACCAGAAATTCCTGATGTAATGATAAATAAAATGCTGGAAAGGATTCAATCTGAGATGGGGAACTAGGAAAGATCTAAATTGTAAAACCACAATGAAAGGCAACTTGCAGCAACAACATGTATAGACAGGACTTCAGCAAAGGAAAGGTCAGAATGGATAGGAAATGCTGCCGAGAGCAAAACAGGACCAACGGAACACAGCCACGACAGGACAACACCAATCGAGTGCGCCATGAGTTAACTTTCAGCTGGAGAAGAATAATGTGAGGAAGGCACTGAGCATCAAAACGCTATCTATGAAATGTAGCTGTAAGTGCAATTCGAAGGCAACACAGAAACACCCCAGGCTAATGCAAAGAAGTCTGTTTTTACAAACCAACTGCTAATAAAGCAAGCCACAAGCTCAGTTTAAATGCCGGCACTTCTTCCTGTTTGGCAGGAAGTATATAAAGAAATATTTACAGGCAAAAGGCACGAACTCCAGACCAGCTTTTTCCTTCTGAAACACTAATACACAAAACTAGGATAAAATTAGACCACATGTTCGAAAACTATTTAATTTTGGTCCATGTTCTCAAAGCAAAATAATACAGCAAGGCGATTTTGTTAACACATGCCTCGTTTTCTGCTAGAGTGCGAAGTCACTCCAAACTGAACAGGCAGCTGGAAATGTCATTTTTGCTCCCTGTATAAAGAGACATTGGTAGCAGCTCAGCTTCCTCTTCCCATTGCCAAGCCTTCCACAAGAGAACTAAAAAAGGAACCATCTGAGGGAGAGCAGTATAAGAGACTATTTTTGGGGAGTTAGTTTTGTACACTCAATCACATGACAGCACTGTAAATGTCTCTCTCCCTCTCTATAAATTACATGCCTTTCTTTGAATTCTGCTTATATACATTGTTCTTTGAGGAGATGTCTCTGCTGCAGCTCTCTCTTGTTCCATGGGGTCAGTCACCTTTCCTGCTCGCATTTCATGACTGGAAATTCAATCTCCCAATTCCTGAGTTCATGTTCAACTATGTATCCCTCAATTAAGTGCTGTTTGAAGCTGGAAATAGACAGCGATTATTTTTATACAATCGTGAAATACCACATCATTTATATAAACAAATGAAACCATTCATACAAGTCAAAGGGCAACTTTTTGTTAAATATATTATTTTTGAATCAGCTTGTATTGTTATTATTATTTCACAAATCCTCCGGTACCTGATGGTTACCTCCACTGTTAGCATTCTAAATTATTTCATTCTATGCCTTCCCCCATATTCCAGGGGTCACTGCCTGCACACCTGCTGCTCCCTGAAGACTGAGCTGTTTTCTACCTGATCCATCACTGATCTCTGAGTTCATCCACACTTACAGCCCTGGCACTGTAAACTACAGACAGCACAACTTGTTTTAAAGATTGAATTATTTTCTGTAATGGTTTTCTTTCTGCCTTAGGCCACACTTTAAGTAGGTTACACATGAAACCACCAGCATTACTGTTATTCTGTGCATGAGAGAATCGAGGTGCCAGCCCAGACTATCCAGGAGGGAAAGGGACATGCCCTGTTCATTCCTGGGCATTGGGAAAGTCAGAGCTCAAACACAGCTGAAGGGAAATCCATTCTCTACCATGCAGACCTATCAGTCTATGCTTAAGAACCTTCCCAGAGCTTAGTGAGGCAAAGGACTCTTTCCACTGCCTAGAAGGCGCCTTGCACACACAGAGGTGACATCTGGAGGGTCCTGCAGCTGATATCCTGCTTCCCTGGGACCCGAGGCTGAGCCATTATTTGTGAGCTCACTGCTGCCCAAAGCAGTGATACACGTCTGCCAGCACAGGCTGCTTTTCAGCTATTTGCTGAGACTGTTGTTTCTTTCACCTGAGTCACATTTATTGTCAAATTGCTCTGTCAATAGTAACCACTCAAGTGAGGGCTTTTATTTTAGCCTGATCTTATATAAACCAGCAAAGGCTGAGAATGAAAGGTTGAAAAGGGAGACCCAGTGAAGACTCACAAAATGCAATTTCTGCTCTCCATCACCTCACATACACAAGAACGCTTTCAGTTCTTGAGAGCACATAAACAAGATAAAAACCTCAGGAAGTGGTAAACAACGTCTCAGAGATAGGAAATGAAAGAGATGGAAGACCTGGTAAGTAATCATCCAAAAATGAAAGCAAAGCTGAAAAATAACATTTCTAAGGAACAAATGGTTTAGCACCTGTGTATAATCCACTAACACAGAATTGCCACAGCTAATGATACATAGTTGAAATTTATGAATACTAATTTACAATTAATTTAAATAGCTGCAAGCATCTTAATGAATATGGAAGTCCAATATTAGACTTTTATACCAGATACCAGCCATGAAAATGTTATATACCTTTTTTTTAAGTCTCTTTGCCTCTTCATTTCAAATGTAGAATGGACAGTTTCTGAAAGATATGTGTCAAGCACAACCAGCAGAATGTTTTCTGAGATACAGAGATAAGCAGCTGTGCTCAATGAAAAGCTCAGCAGAAGAAAACTGCAGGGATTTTACCAGCAGGATAGGCAGAGTATAGAAACATCAACTGAGCCAACATTTAGGACAGCTTCTGGCAATGTAGAAAATCTATACGCAATGTATAGATTTTTTAGCTATTTGTACAGCAGTCAGTGTGTGTCTAACTCACCCATTTATTGCCAGGATGAACAATATATATTGTGCACAATTCTATCCTGCTACATCCACAGCACAATCACAGCAAAACAATGAATATGTTAAAATAACTGGTTAAGGAAGCAGAAACTGGTATCCTTGATTATCTACAGGATAACGAAATTGAAGAAATTTCCCCCAAATATGAACAAAAAGCCAGTGTTGGCTCTGTAAAGGAGGTGTTACTCTACAGTAGCACAATGTGAACATTCAGAATTTTTGAGCAGGTCAGAAAGAGCGAAGGGCTATGGGGTCATAGAAGATCTGATCAGAACTTGTGATTACATGGAAATGAGGGTGGCAGTCCCTGTTGTGTCTTGTTTAACAAAGCAGAAACCATTCCATCAATTACTGTCACCCAGTACAAGACATGACCAATGTTAGAAGCTGTTACACTAAATGTAGCTACAGCCACAAGTGCTGAAATGTTTCTCTGAGCACATCTTGTTCAGAACTAGCAACAATCCCTTTCACTTTGAGAAATTCCTGTGTAGGAGGAAATAATTTGGGGCAGATGCATATGTCTATTAGGCTGTCAGAATAATTAGATTGTTTATTGCTTATTTCTTTGTTAATATGTTTGATGCGAATCTATTAATCTACAGAAATGGGAAGTACAACACTGAGAAACTCTATTCGATATTTATTTGAAAGCACTGTTCTTCATAGAAGGCAAAACAAGATAAGTAACTCTTCTGAAAGACCTCTGATACGTACGAACCCTTTCAAATTTTGGCAATGCTCTATCAGCACAATAACTGACAATCTGTCCTGATACAGCTGAGAAAAATCTTCTCATGTTCTTTTTCTAAAAGACCGTCGGACTAAGACAGACTCTAGGCAAGACTGACAGGTTGATCAAATCAGACACAACAGAGGGCTCTAAGATATAGCAAGCCTATGCTAATACTCCTTGCTAGGTATTCCAAAGTTTTATTTCATGTAGCAGATGACTTGGGAAATGCTGGAAAGTTGTGTGCACCTCTGCATTAATAATCTATCATGTCTTATTACTGAAAAGCCCAGAGTAGAGACAGAACTTACCACAAAATGAAAAACTTCCAGAATACACGAAGTGAAATCGCTCTTGCAAAAAGGAGATACGTAACATGAGGTACACTTCTAAGTCTCCTGTAGCTGTACAGCATTTACTTTGATTTTACACAATTTCTTAGAGCACATTAAGATAAAAAGAATAAACCAAACCCCAAATCTCGCAGGCAGCAAGTCCACTATGGAAGTTTTAAGCCCAGAGAACCACCCTGCAACTTACAGATATCATCTACTAATTTCCAGCCTTCACAATTTTTGATAGCCCACATGAGAAGAAATGAACAAACCCAACTATTGTGAAATGCCCTCAAATACCAATGGTATCTTTCCACTTTTAACCCTATAAACCTAAAACAACTACAAAAAAACAAATAAATAGACAATTACTTTTCTGATAGAGCTTCTTAGTTGTTATTCAACCTAGCTACTTGACTTCCATGCTGTGAAGTTTAGGTATGCATATTAACCACTGGGCCCCAAAAATACCTCTGGTGTCTCTATCACTGTCCAGTAAGGCCCTTTCAGACTAAACTTCAAATTAAACACAATGACCTGAGAAACTTTTACAACTACCTTCAGGCAGCTGAATATGACAAAATTCAGTAAAGTCTCATCCCTCCTCTCCCTGGCACGTAAACATTTAGGGCTTGACTCTTAATAACTTACAACACAGCAATCTAATAGCAAGAAGTTTTTAAGGCTTTTGTTAAAAACACCTGCCTCAGTATAATCTATGATCAGCTTATTACAGCAGTTGACTTGGCAAAAATACTAAGAAATTTCTGTTTCCATAGACCAGAGCTCTCTTGCTATGACTGGTCCTTGGTTTAAGCAAGCAGCGAACACAGGAAATGGCTGTGTCCCACAAGTTTACCTTCTAGTAAGTCTCTTGCCAGACCCGGTTCTGCCCCTGTGGACCGAACAAAGTCTGACAGGACTGCATCCATATCAAGAGTCATGTGATCATTCAGAGGTGCTGCCAGACATGCAGCAGCAGTTGGGGTCACTGGCTGGCTACAAGGTCTCCATCTGCCAAGGAGAAAAAGAAACAGGGTTTACAATATATTCCCAGGTGGCCTAAACCACATTTTTCCTCTATTCCCCACACAAGACTATTAAAAAAGCTAAAACATACAAATTACAGCCTATTAAAATAAACAGCATTTGTCATCCATCTCTGCCTTAGCCTAGAGCTGCTGATCACTCATACTGGAAGGTTTCCTCCATCTTAGTATTTCATTTTTTTAAATTGATTTTTCCTACATGCAGCTTGTAAATAACTTTGCAACTTGACTCCACTTCAGCTAAACACAAGCTCCGTTTATTAAAAGTGCAATTACCATATCACTGTCACTGCTCATAAAGTGAAGTTTAGCCAGGATTTAAATGTCTGGCTAGCCTAGAGCTCTCTTGCCTTACTAATACTAAAACACACAGCAGAGCTTAGGATTTGTTCTTTTATTTGCCTTGTCAATACAACTTCTGTAATTTAGAGATTCTCCACTGTGCTGGGTCTGGCTGGGATGGAGTTAATTTTTTTCATTCCTTTTCTAGGACTGTGGCTAACCCAGCGTTCATAATAGTTGATATTACAGTAATTTACAAGGTTTATTTGGTTGATTTTCTTTTCTTGGTGAACCAATGCTGTAGCTGCTGAACAGTTTTTTCTGTGTTTATGAGCAGTCTGTGGGGAACAATCTTATCAGGGTGCTCTCCTGGGGACATGATCACCCAGGGACCTGTTAGGAAGCATATTATGTTTTGGCCTCAAGTGAAATGTGATAATGTCTGTCATGGGAATTTTTCTTGCCAAATCCATGGCTAACAAAAATATATCTGCTCTGCTGCATTTTGCACCTACTTTTTGTTCCTGAAAACAGGAAACTCCTCCTTCTAGGCAATGCTCTTTATCAACATAAATAGAAATTAGAGCAGGCACTACAAGAGGAGCTGATGCTAAGCAAGCTATTAAAACAGCTGGAATTTAAACCACAGTATCCTAAAGGTATTTCCATACTTCTACCCTGCCTGCACCACTGCAGAAATAGTGCAAAGCAAAGCAAACAGGATGAAATTAAATAATACACAACATAAAGAAAAGCGTATGTTTTACTTTCACGTTTGTTATTCATCGGTCGAAGTTTACCTTTGAGCATGAATTGGATTTTTCCTGTTGATTCCTCCTCACAGGCTCAGTTGCAACTTTACCTCGTGCCAAGGGTAAGGACTGGCATGGAGATTTTCTACTGGCAGCAGATGATGTTGGTTGGCTCTTGCTTGCACCACAGCTACAGGGAAATAAACTGCGAAAGAAATTGGAAACCAATTAATTTCACTGTCCCCGACGCGAAACATAGTCCTTTCCTACTTCATGTGTAATTACTTGGTTATACTTAGGCTTCAAAATGGAATGCCTTTGCTTCCTTAGAAATTGCCTTTTTCTGCAAGTACATATCCCTGCTACAATGCAAACATCATTTACCTTCTGCCCCATGAGCATGGGTCCTTCTCAGCCTCATCCATGAGGACTGGCCACGAAACCCAACTTAGTCCAACAAACTAAAAGTCTGTGGGATGTAAAATCACAGAATCATAGAATTGTTGCAGTTGGAAGAGACCTTTGGGATCACAGAATCAATTAGGCAGGAAAGACCTCTGAGATGATCAAATCCAACTCAAGATCAAACAACACCTTATGAACTAAACCGTGGCAGTAAGTGCCATGTCCAGCCTTTCCTTAAATACGTCCTAATGAAGACACAGGAACAGAAGGAAAGCTGGAAATATTGAGGAGACTAGTCAAAAAGGAATTCAGGCATTTTGGGAAGAGAACTACCTTAATGGATTATGGCCAAATTTGACATCTAAGCTCTGTCTCAACTGAATCTGTTCCAATGCAAATGCAGGACAAAAATGCTACTTTTATTTTTAACAAACACCCATACGTAAATGCACTGTACTCAACAGCACTAATCTGTACAAAAAGATCACCAGCAACTGAATACAACTAATTTCTTTAGCGACTACAAGAAAGAATGAAATGAATCTCAGCCAGCAGGACGGAAACATATGGATCAAACTAAAGGAACCTGCCAGAGAAGATACAAAGCATTGGTGCATTTCAGACCACCACCAGAAGTGACTCAGTAGTATAATGAGTGTTAATTTAAAATGCACCAGCTGGGCACTCCAGTACAGTCACTGTGTGGGGGCTGGAGTGCTCATAAGTTTGGGGAGATAAAGTGCAGATCAGCTTGGAGAAGCCAATTCATGAGTTGTCTCAGGATCAGCATTACATCAGTAAAAAAAGTCATCCTTCTCCCAGAAAAAGGCAAGACCAATCTCTGCATTTATGATGTCACCATCACCTCAGAATTACCTCATAGAATTTACACTCTGGAAGCAAAGAGCAGAGTTGGTAGGACCCTCTCTGCATCCATTTGAGCTAACACTGTTTTTTTCCCCATGGAAGTTGTTTGCTCAGCCCTCTAGAATTTAGATTAAAAAGCCAAAAAACCAACAGGAACAAAACCCAGCAAAAAAAGTCTTTAAAAAAAAATTAACTTTGCCAGAAAACTACTATCAGCTGTGAAAGCCCACCCAGATGGAAGTGTAAAAAGCAAAAAAGAAAATAAATGATAAATTCTAAAGGAGGCCGTGAGTCATAAGGCAGGTGGCTCCCAAACCCAGGTCTCCCCAGATGGATTTGGTCTCTCCTCACCTAAGGAACCATCAGCACCACCTTTGGGCACATCTAACACAAATCCTTCACCTCACAGCACCTGCCCACAGCACCACTGCTCCTGTGGGTAACACCAGAGACACCTGCAGTTCCCACTCCAAATGGGTCACACACCACACACAAACGGCACTTTGAACTGAATGGAAATTGAAACACCTTGACCATCAAAACACAGAAAGATCTTGGTTATCACTCACTGTCTGGCCGAAATAATTTCTTTTTTATAAGGCGCAAATACAAGAGGCAGTGAAATGGGGTAATTTGTTGTATATTATAAGAAAAAGCATTTTAAAATTATTTAAAGAGGAGTGTTGTATATTATAAGAAAAAGCATTTTAGAATTATTTAAAGAGGAGATACTGATTACTTTGAAATGTTAAGATGGGCTAATAGGACTTGAAATCAATTTAGTACAATTTCAGTTATATTTGATCTTTTCTTCTCCTTTAAGTACCTCTCTCGCAAAGCTGAGCCATACTTGGAAGTAAACAGTCTTCACCTGAATCTAAATTTAACTTCTTCAAAATCAAATAGCTTCACCCAGTTAAATGATACGAAGATTTTTTTTCTAAAGAAGCTTAAAGAGATGCACAGGGCTAACTAATGAAACTAAAGCAACTATGTTAAAACAATTCCCATCCCATGCACCCAGAACACACAGGGCTGACAAAACCAAAGTGAGGGACAGAGAGAAAACAGCACTCACTGGACAAATCCTCAGGCAGACAGAATGACTAAGCTGCAACTAAGATACTTTGTTTTCGTAATTTCATAATTCAAAAAATGGGTGCGATGTTCCTGCTGCTTGGACTGCCTGTGAAGGCAGGAAGACCCTGCTTGTGCAGTTTGAGACTTTGAAAGTAAGTCTTTCTGGCAGGCCACAATCGATGGGAAATGCCATAATTCTACAATCTCGACAATATTATGAAATTAAACCACTCTTTATTAGTGGTTTAATTTCACATTCTTAAACTATTAAGCAAAAATCTATAATTCAACAGTCAATCTAGTAAAGGAGATTTGTTTAGGAGGAGAACAGCAGCTTTAAGGGAAGTGGTCGTTAATGCAGGTCACTTAAGAAAGTGGAGATGGTATTTTTTTATTGTTAACTGGATTAAAAGGCATTAGTTGAAGGAGCCAAATTGATGGTAACTACCTAAACAAAAGGTACCTGTGAACTAGACCTGATTAAAAAGCAGACTCTCAAAACACAGTAAGATTACAAGACAGCATTTCGTGAGGGCCATCTGCCTTCTCAAGTCTGAAATATCACAGTTATAAGAACAAAAGGAGAAGAACAAGAAAGAAAAAAAAGTAAAAGCTCAAATCAGACATTATTACTAAAGTTTTATCTACACAATGGAACTCAGAAAAATTAACCCAATTAATTTAACTGGATTTGCCTGTGTCCATTAAATTCCTTTACAAACACTTTCATCTGTGAATAAAACGCTGGCCTTAATTTGGTTTGGCTCCTCTTGCCTTCAAAGTGAATTAAACTGAATTCACTGGAGGCCACTTTAATTATGAATGGGATAGTTCACACAGGGATTTGGTGGGATTTAAGCTGCCCTCTATCAAATTCCTACATTTAGTTGATTTGCATCAATTTTCCCCAATATCTTGTGTAGACAAGTCCTGAACAGATACATTAGACACAGAAGTGGAAAAAAGAGAGAAAGAAAGAAGCTATGCTGAAGAATCCTTGGCTCTGTGGGAACCATCAAAGAGGAGCTATCCAAGAGAATTGTTCAAGTATTTGAAGTCCAGTTCTAGGATAAATACCATCAAGGTTCAGAGACCAACTGGGGTGTACTTTAAAAATGTAGCCACATTTCAATTTCCAGTAATGCTCTTTAAAATGTCTACTATTTGCTTACATATTTGAATTAATTCAAGCTAGAACTATATTGAAGGACACAAATTATCATTAGAGGTGATTTATTTAAGAATTAGAGGCTATAACCTGTTACTGGAGGTTAAGATTAAAGGAAGTAGACAAGAAAAATTGAAAAGGTCACTCCGCTTTTAAGAGCTATGGCACACTCCCACGGAAGAAACTACAGAAAGCTGGAGATACTCAATACCTCAAAAACCCTCATGCCCACAAAAGGCTGAGAAACCTCTGCCACCACTGTTAACAACCAGAGGTGCTTTACCTGCACTCTGTCACTGATGGCAGCCCAGCAAAGCCAACAGCACCAGCCCCAGGCAGCAGGACTAACTCATCTGCTGCGACACTTTTACAGCTGTATTTTCATGGAGCTTCAGAGGCTTTTCATAACACTATTTTTCTTACTTAAGAGTGATTACATTCTCGCAGGGAAAAAATGTCACAGATAAACAAGAAGTCCATAGAAACAGGGGTCCTGAATTGAAATAAACCGAGGAAGAGACAGAGCCTTTTCAGGTAAGGATCTTCTACATCCCTGCATCAGTATTTTTTCAGGATAAAACACCAAAATTGCTATAGTATTTTTTTCAAACAAAAAACCATGATATAAATAACAAGATGAGACCTAGAGAATTAATGTAAGTCACTTACAATGTTTCCCTTATTTTATTCACAAGGGCCCTCTTAGTGTGTAATTGTATTCTAACAGAAAGCAGCTCTGAAAAGGACAAATGTAATGTCACTGATAAAGTTGGAAATTCTCTAAAACAAATACCTCAATTTAAAAAAATTCTATTATTAATTTTTCTTTTATCTGTGAGAGTGATAAAGAAGTAGGCAGTATTATAGTGCACTGGAAAGATGACAATTAGGCTTTCAGATGTTAATCTGAAGCCTCTTATTAAATGCTGTTTCATTAAGTAGCATGCATCTCCTTTACTAGGGCGTATCTCCAAAGAAGCAACATGAACAAACTAGATTTCTACCTCATTCAGAATTTTTTTCCTAATTTTTTCCCCTCATTTTCCCCATTTATAAATCCTTCCTGATACAGGAAGATTATATAGAAACATTGAATATATTTCTCCAAATGCTGTCCTGCTTTCAGATAAAGAAGGTATGCTGGCCAAACTCTAATATTAACACGGTTTTCTCTCCCAAAAACATCTGTCATGTAATCTGCCTGCATAAAATTATCCTCAGTGCATGAAAAGCATGAATTCTGAGTAGCCATTTTTTGATATCTTATAACATGGAGTTCCATTACTTTTTTTCATGTCAGCTTTGCATTAGGAGTGACCCACTTGGGCCACCATGAGAACCCTTCAGCTCCACAGCCGGCACCACAGCTGAACCTCCTGCAGCTCCCTACATTTTGGGCTCCCTACCCCCTAGTTCCACACTGTGAGGTCTAAAATCAATTTGCACAGTGTCAGGAGGCTGAGCTCTCCCTGGCAGCACAGATGCCCTGCTGAAGGTGTGCCGGGGCTTTGTGCCCTGCCCGGCAGGTTCTGATGGGGACACGCAGGTGACACCGGGGCCGTGGGCAGGAAGCAGCTCAGCCCCAGCCCTGCCCCGCAGCCCTTCCCTCCTCCTCTGGGCCATGTAAGAACAAACAGCTGCTGCAGGAAAGCCACCCTGCTCAGATTAGTGCTCCTGGGAAGCCTTGAGCTGTAAATAGATGCACAGCTGATTAAAGCTACCTTTAAGCAAGTGTTTCATTTGACTTACAATAGACTTTAAATAAGAGTTCCTTGAGGCAGGTGTTGGATGGGTGTTATGCTGCTGGTTTTTGGTGAGGAAAAGAATCCATTTTTGCCACAGTAGAAGGTATGAATAAGCAAAATTTTGTCCCCTGAGAAATCTGGAAAAAAAAAGAAGAAAAAGAAGTAGTATATTAATCATTACACTTTTGCTATTTGAATAATAATAACTGCCAAAATTGACTTTACCTTTGACCTTAGATGCCTAATGGGTACTAATCTTAATGCAGATAAATTACCACATACAATAATTTGCATCTAGAACATTACGTGGGTGCAACCCAGACAATTAAAAAAAAACGACGGATTTTGTATGTACAAAAATATCCTTATGGCTATCCAACATGAAAAAGGCAACTTGCACTTGGAATTTCCTCTAACAGTTCTTCTTCCTAAGATTCATCAAATACAGCTTTGAAAGTTTTCTTCTCATAAACTTCCAAACAAAATCTGAGGCAATGAACTAATAAAGAGATATCCTGGAGAAGACTCAATCAGCCATTTTTTTAAATGAAAAAAAAAAAAAGAGATGAGTACATGAAAAAAGAAGGAACACCATTTCATGGGGTCTACTTATTTTTAAATGATAGAGCAGTTCCCTTTGCATATAATCTACTCCTATCTCTCAAGTCCTGCTGCTTGCAAATACATAATCCAATTACTATAAGCTTCACCTTATTATTTTAAAAGGCACTTGCAATCAGTTTTACTGTTTCTGGTTTTTTAATCCATTCACAAAACTCATATAGTTGTAATTGGCCCCAACCCTACCAAAATCAGGATTTAACAGATATCTGCCCAAGTCTTCTTTATCATGGAAAACATTCCTTCTGATGCTGCTTTTAAAACAGGCAAAACTATAAAAAGGTCCACAATTTTTATGAATTTGTGAGAATCAGGACATGAAAACAGAACATAACATATATATTATTTCTCATTATTTCCTAGAATACCTACAGAAGTAACTGAATGTCAGTAGATAATGGTTCTTAGGCAAAAACTCCTGGCTGGTTGTGCGACAACTCAACTGGAAATGAGTTAAGTACCTCAATTAACAAGTGTTAACTTACCCAGCTCTTACTCAGGTGTATGTGAACTAAAATATAGGACTTAACAAGATTCCTACCATTTTTTTTTCTTCACCATGACATATTTTCATGCAAGAACCATAAATCTGACCAAAGTATTATCTTCAATTCTTTGTTGGAACTCACTAATGAATGTAGCACACCACAGATACCCTCGCACTGAAGGAGATGATTTCAGAGTTTAGAACAGCATAAAAAGCATCATTTCATACCCTGCACAGGAAATGCAGTCAAACCACATTTGCTTGTGACCCTCTCTTCATCACCCTCAGGGAATTTAAAAAACCAACTGTAAAACCCTCAACTTACAGAAACAACCTTTAATAACTCTTAACCCTTTCAAGGGTATTTGATAGGGGATAGGAATGACCATCAAATGTGAATGTGAACATCCATTAGCTATGGGGAAATAACTAAAAACTCTGTTATCCAGCCCTCAAAACCACATCATGATGCTTCTGCTAAGGAGATGCAACTCTTATCACTGCCCTGGAAATAAACAAGCAAAGTATATTTTTTTTAAACTACATATTAACAAACAACTATTGAAAAACTTTTTTAGTTTTGTTCAACACATCTGCTGCACAGAATAATAAACCCTTTCCAACACTCAACCTACTTCTCCTGAAAGAGGACGTGACCTATGTACTTGCAGTAGGAATTCTTTTTAATTATATCACGATTTACCATTTAAACTAAAAAATTATTCCACTTAGTTTGCAGTTGTAAATAAGTTATCTAAAAGATTACCATGGATACTGTGATGCTCAGGGCACAAGGACATGCACACAGCTCAGCCCTTTTCAGCGTTTCTCACACACACACTGGAGCTTCACCAGTTTAAGATCAACCCTAAATATTGCTTACTCTGCTGTATTCCACAGTAAAAGGGGGTAAGAAACTGAAGAATGCGCCCTATATGACCCAAACTTGGTCTGTGACAAAATACACAGAGATATAAAAACTCAGAAAAAAATTATCATGAGATATGAAAAGGCTCAGGATGGAATTTCAGTTGCAATTCTTTCATCACTCTGGGCACAGATTTTGAATTCATCTTTTTATCTTTTCCCTGCAACAGCTTCTGTGTGAAGTTAGCAAAGAAAATGAAACGCAGACTGAAGATACTACATACATATTTCAAACCAAAAAACTCAGTCTCCAACAGGTCTTTTGAAATAAGAGTCTGAGACAAAATCAGCTGAAGCCAGAGAGCAGAGATGTTCTTTGTTAAGAATGAATATCCACAGTAAGTTTCATTTTTCCCTATTTTTATCTGACATTTCAAAGTAGTCACTAACAAGGAGATGAAGAAGCTTCCTCCACTCAGTTTTTAGAAGTACCTCAATTCTCTTCAAAGACTCTCATGAAATGCTTGTTCTGAACTCAAAAGGGGTTCCATTTTCCACTTCTACTTCTGACACAGGACTGAAATACTTCCTACAATTTTCTGAGCAGCTCAGGATCAGCCGCACAGTGCCGGAAACCTCTGCCCATACTCCGCTGAATGTGGATCAGCATCTCCCCGAGTGTGAGCACAGCTCAAGTGTGTGCTTGCTTCCATTATTTTGGGTTCATACATGCACCTCTACCTACTCAGGTAGCTGTAAGGCCAGACAAAAAACATCACCTCCTGTAACATCAGCTTTGTGCTTAGATTCTGGCAAGACTTGGCTTCTTCAGGGCACATTCTATATTCAGTACAAGGCCTTGCCCACTGCTCATTGGTTCTTTGCAATTATTTAATTTAGCTCAAGCAACATATGAGGGAAAAGGTATCTCTAATAATAGGGAAGCAGTACTATTCAAGAAATAATAACAAGGTGACCTAAAGGGAAGGGTTTTCATGATAAAGATCGCCACTATCAGCATTGGTCTTCTTAAAGACAAAGGACAAATATCAAAGAAATGATAATTCTATTCTAGCTATGGAATGTGGCACTGCTGTGTCCTGCAGATGTCTGTGTTGAAAACTGTGCGGGGAAGGATGCAGAATTTGTCAGACAGCATCTGTCTACAGCTCAGCTACAAAAGATCTGTGACTGGTTAATTTTTTGTGCTTTGCAGAGCCCTGTGACAGTTGTCATTCCACAGAGTAAGGCAGCACCTCAATGGTCCAACTTTTCCAAGATAAGTTCTTGAGCACAGTCTGAAATGCTAGCACAAACCAAGTTTCTTTTTTTTCCTGAACCATCATTGCTTGAAATCTTGTTATAATCACTGCAGGAGAAACAAGTATTGCTTTATGTCCTAAGTCTGTAGAGTCTGTCACAAGTTACTGATGAAGGAAAGGATTTCTCCTCTAGCTAGAAAAAAGTCTCCCTGTGACCAGTGCTGCCCCATGTGAACACATTTCTCCCCTTCCTGGCTTATGCCAGTTCGACTCAGAAAATGTGTGCAGTGGATTGAGCTGACAAGGATATGAAGGCAGAAGCTTAAAGGACATCAAAAGTGTTAGCACTATGAGCTCTGTATAAATAGTCTTACTGATATAAGTCTCCAAGCATCCTTTATCTTCTTGTACACAGAGATTAGAGAAAAGCTCAAATGCTTAATTTTATGTCAAGTGCACAGTCAGCGATTAAGGGTTCAGTACAGTCTTTAAAAATGGAGTCTGCAGCACATCCATGCCCTGATGGAGACAATTCAGCTGCTATTTTAAACACAAGGCTGACTGTCTGTTACTCTGCACATTACATTGTTCTCACATCAAGGCAAAACACAATGGTGATTTTTCCACGTTTCTCTTAAAAATACAGATCCCCTCCACTGGTTCATCCCACAGCTTCAGTGACAGACTGATGAGAAAGTTCTCTCTCTTACAAGTACCCTAAAAATAGCAGCAGGACTGAACTCCTGAAATTCAGATTACGTACAAAAAGCAAATCCTTGTAAGTCCTTAGGTGCACATAAGCTAGAAAGAGCAGCAAGCTCCGAGCGTGCCAGGCATTTGTGTAACTGCTGGAATTCGGCAGGAGCTGAATATCAGCTTGGTGTGTGCTGAGCTAAATGACCTACAGCTGGGAAGAACACACACACACAATGCAGCGAAACAGAACTGGGTAATTTCCCCCCAACCCTGTGACTCCCACCCCTATTGCTGTGAAACACGATGTTCCTCAGTTATTGCATTTAGCTGAGAAAATGAAACTAAGAGGAATAGAAGACTTCATTCCTTTTCGTTCTAACCCCCCTATCATTCAATATAATCTCCAAGATTTTAAAACAGCTAGAGGTACAAATGAGAAAGATTTGAGACATGGAATCTAGAATGATTCATTTCACAGCATTCTGAAGATGTATAATATAAATATAGCAACTGTGCGTTTCACCTAAACTATGTAAGTGATTGAAAATCCTGCAGTAGGAAAGTCATGCAGTGAAGTGAATGAGAAATTAGCTAGTATTAAGACTGGCTGTTCATCAAAAATTTAAAACAAAAAATAATGCTCTAAATAGTAAGAAAAATCCCTCCTTCATTTAGTCAAATCAATTTGGTAACCTTCTGTAAGTTTTCTCTCACCATAAATAAGCTCTAACTACATCTACGGTTGTGATTTTCCCTCTAATTCACGCAGATGAAAAATAATAATTAATAGGAAATACTCAGGCTCAACAAGGAGAACTGAAAGCTGATGGATCAAGGGAATTCTGACAAGGAAACAGGCAGCAGAACTGTACACACAAAAAACCCAACAGTAACTAACAGATATTCCAAGTTTGATGTTAAAATAGCCTAATTTCTGACCAAGTTCAACAGGATTCATGGATATTCAGCAACTCTAAGAAGGAGACCGTTAGTTCTAATTGCCACTGTCGTCATCATCTATTATTGCATTCTGTGGGAAAGCAGGACATGGAATTAAATAGCACTGTACAAACTAGGAAATTCATAATGCTAGGAAAAAACATATGGAAAATGCTATTGATTGCAAAATAGAGCCCGGGGGTGGGGGAATAAAACCCTTCACCACACTGAATATTAATGTCTACAGGCAACAGCTAAGAAAAATAACAACAGTGCCTACATTTTTTTTAACTCATGTACCAAATCCACACATGAAAACAGCACCTGTAAACTAAATGAAGAACAATCTCTTCTGAAACAGACAGCTTATCATGAACTCTCAGACAGGAAAAAGAGGAAAATACAAAAGAATTTGCAGTCTTCTTGAGCCTTAGCTGACAAACGTGATGACAACATCACTCTGAGGAATTAGGACATGTTTGTACAGCTTACTGCAAGCTTCAGCATATAAATATCTTTCAATTTAATCTACTGCAGAGAAAAATATTTATATATATATTTTTAAACACTGAAATTGGAGTCTGAAAGGATTTCAGAACTACCTGTATTTTCCCCTGTGTTTTGTCATAAAAAGCTCTGGAAAGCTGACAGATTAATTTTAAAAAAAAATCCTTTAAACTATCCAAAAAACCATTCTCTTTCATACATTTAATTTTTTTTCTTTTATTTTAAAGGCATTGATCAAACTCCTCTGCTTTGCTGCTGATCAGAAGCCAGATGCATAGCAGAGCTGATTGGGAGTTGTTGCTGATTATTTTTAGAAACAAATGTTTCAGCACTTTGGACAATACCCACTGTCAATTTATTAGAAATTATTCAAAAACTCATGGCAGAAAATGGCTCTGCCTGACTAGCAGGGCTGTTTATTAGCCAGAAATGCAAGGAGAAGAGAGAGAATTCTGTTACTGTTGGTTCAGAATAAAAAGTTGTGCATGTGGAGCAGGAACGATTTCAATGAAGATCTTTAAGTTCATTTAGGTTTTATATGAAACACAAATGGCTGGGTGGGAGGGAGGGAAAGAGAGAAAATTATGGTTTGATGCAGGGAGTTGGTCCCACAACAATACATTCGTGGTGTTTAGTGAGACAGATGCTCAACAGACAGACAAGACTATAAACCACATAAGAGGAATAAAAAAAGTCCCTGACAAACCCCACAAAAAACAAAGAAACACAACAAAAAACCACAAAAGAAAAAATCTGCTCCAAAAAAAAATCAAGGAAAAAGAAAACCCCAAAAAAAAAAGAGTTTGCTTGAAACCATGTTCTTCCATCACCTGCAAAAAAACCAACTATAGGAGCTGATCATATTGGTGGCTTAAGGAGCAACCACCCACAGTACAAGAAGCAGAGGAACAGGGTTACTCTCATTTCCCCTGTTTAGCTTTGCAGAAACCTGTTTGAAAAAGTGATGGGTTTATTTTTTATGTCAGTCACCTTGCACTAGATCAGTCACTTTGCCAGCCAGGGGTATGTGCTGCTGGGGTTTAGCCCCAGCCCCAGGCAGCCCCTGGGTCACTCGGAGCAGGATGAGAATGGGAAGGGCAAAAGCTGGAAAACTCCTAGGTTAAGATGAAGATAGTTTAACAGGGAAAGCAAAGCAAGACAAGGAATCAATTCACTGCTTCCCATGGCTGGGCAGGTGTTCAGCCATCCCCAGGAGGGCACAGCCCCATCACACAGAATGGTGACCGGGAAAGACAAACACCACCACTCCAAATGTCCCCCCCCCCAACTCCTTCTTCCCCCAGTTTCTGCACTGGGCATGATGTCCCATGGTCTGGAACACCTTTTGGTCACTTGGGGTCACCTGTCCTGGCTGTGTCTCCTCACAAGCTCCCAGGCACCCCCAGCCCCTCCCCAGCCTGGAAGGAGGAAAAGCAGGGAAGGCCTTGGCTGTGTGTGAGCCCTGCTCAGCACTGACAAAAACATCTCTGTACATCAACCCTGTGTGCAGCACAAACCCAAAACACAGCCCCACACCAGCCACTGGGAGGAAAATTAACTCTGCCCCAGCCAAAACCAGCAGACGCGCAACGTTCACTCATTTGAGTCAGCTTTTCTCTTATGTACAAACGTGTGGGAAAAACCTCTTGCTTTTCCATTTGCTGAACCAGTCAATTAAGCAGCAGTGTTCTCCATTTCATGACAGGCACAATGAGCTCATTTCTTGGAGCTGCAGTCAGTACACACTGAAAAGCAAACTATCTGTGGGGAGCTCATGATACTTGAAAATGGAAAAAGGTACAAGCTGAACTTTACCCAGTTGATAATAATTTGGTTTTTCAAGCACTAGCTTCAAAGTAAAAGTGGTATGTCAGGAAAAGAAGAAGGGCACTACCATCAAATAATCAAATATTTGATCTTGGATCAGAATTTTAAACTCATGCCACTAGTATTTGTGCTTTAATTAATATTGAAATGTATCTATGTGCAATATAGTATATGCAACTCGGAACCTACACAGCAGCTACTTTTTTCTTATGTATGTTTTCTATAATTATGATCTCTAAAGATTAGCGACTTTAACTAAAAGGAAGAAAAAAAAACCATTTCCATAAATAAATTTCATCCAAAATGGATTTAGCTGCAAAGAACATCTTGGGCAACTTCAAACAGTCCTGAGTCTGACCTGAGAATTTTTACAGAGCTTATGTGACTGAATATCTACTCCACATATACAAATCCACATCTGCTTGATTAAATTAGACTGTCAGTCTCCTGAAGTAAAGCCACGGCCAAAAGCCCCAAAATTATATAAACAATCTCCAGCAGGAGGTTGAAAATCTGGCTCTGTACCTTCTCTGTAATTCAAATTATAGAATTTAAGCTATCAAATAGAAAGATATTCAGAGAATTTATATTATAATTGCCATTGCTACTTAGAGATAAGCAGTAAACTTTTCCATAATACTTTACCTCTGGAAAGTCAGATACCTAATAGAATGTCACTCCAGCCAGTGTCACCACTGAAAGCTGACCTTGGAAATCTTCCTGTCCTTCTACAAACCACTATAAGAATTTATAAGGGATGGATTTGGTCACATTGTTCTCAGTTCTTCCCATGAACCAATCCATCTGTTGAACACTAGTGAGATGAAGACACACATATCTATGGAAGCGAAGGCTTCAGCAAGAGTCTTTTTTTATCAAGTGGAGACAAAAAAGTAAGGACTGAAGCTGTAGTGTATCAGGTTTCTTCCTGGAGAAACCTGGCTGAGAGAAGTACCAGAACCGCTGGAATGATACCACTTTGCCTTGCTAACGTGGAAAAGCAGTAATGAAGTAATGTTTGTAAAGGAAAGATTGTAGATGGGCTGATAGACTCACTGTGACTTGGCCGAGCAGGAAAAATGCAGAGTATGAACTGCTCTAAAGAGCGCTAATGTGCTAAGGAAGAGCACGGAGGAACTGCAGTCTTTTTCCTTCTCCTGCATCTATATTTTAAACACTGATTTTTTTTTTCCTGCTCATTGTAGGTAGAGGTGGAAAGATTAAATTTGGGGTTTAGCTTTCATAGTACTTTTGCTCTCTTTTCTAGGCCTTGGAAACTTTCTCCTGGGCATTACTAAGCTGGCTATAATGTCAAACAGCACAATGTATACTATGTTCTCGGAAAAGAAATAAAGAGAAACACTTAAGCCTTATACATCATTTGCAGTGTGCCACAGTGCTTCAGTGAAGATAAAATATCCAGTATTCTTGCAGAAGGCCTTAAAAATAGAAAAACAGCCTTGTGATTGTGAAAGCTAGGAATAAAGTTAATTACAATAGTACATCAGAAGCTGAACTAACAAGCATAAGCATGATAAGCCACATACAGTCCTGTGATCTTCCAAATTTATAAATAGCTGCAACATTTTTCAGAAATAGAAGGCAGATCTCAATGCTGAAGGTGCCAATCTCTTCAGCTCTGTCTGGACCCATCTATCTACTTTTGGTTAATAACAACACACAAAGACCAGCATGCTTCAAGGCACTTAATACCTATGAATTCACAGAATGAGTAAGTCAGTTCCACATGTAGAAAACTTATTTGGGAAATCCTATCAGCTTTGCAGGAGACTGTTCTGCAAGCAGCAGAAAGAAGGACGCATAATTTTCTTTGCGTTTCTGTCCTTCAATACCCCAAACTTCTGCAGGCACCAGCGCATCCCAGGGTTAGTGCAGACACATGTATGCACTAGGCTGTCCAGACAACTTCTGTCAAACAGTTTAGAAAAGAAGTATTGTCAGGGGTTTTTTCTTCACCAGCCAAACTGTCACAAAAGAGACAATTGGCTTCCTCTTGGGGGGCACCTCCTCTCAGTGATGCTTTAATCGTCACAAGAATCAAAATCATACCTAGCAAATTGTCTGATCATAGTGCTGAGCAACCCAGCAGATACTTTCAGAATCAATGAAAAAATATTGAAATGGTTTCTTGTACACAGTAAAATCTCTGTTAACAATTGCTGAAAAGAGTGTAAATCTCTTTCTGCATAAAGGGAAAGATCATTCCCTCACAAAATAAAATACCTCACCATAAAAATGTATCCAATTACTCACATAACTTTTCAACCAAGACATTTTAATAAGATATCCTTTTAATCCCTGCCTGTTTAATAAGACAAATAAGACATTTGCTAGTTTATTACACCACCAGTGCGCAATTCATTTTTGTAACACAGCAACAATAAATAACACAAATGAAACAGCCAAATCCAATAGCCTCCAGTGAAACAATATTTGGAACATAATTACATGCAGTACACATTTTGCAAAGGATGTAGACTCAGTTCCAAATTTAGCAAAATGTGACCAGGAAATAAGTGTCTGGAACTTCACCACAGTGTTTGTTTGACCCTTTTCAGTCTTGAAATCTACTATGTGCCAAATGTCATTTCAGCTTATAAGAGTGTTACACTTCCTCTAGTCCTCTGTAAAGAATTAACTGTTCCATGAAGAGATGCTTCTAGAATCTTACTCGTCTAATTTACACTGGAACTTATTTTAGTTACTCAAAACTTTATTCTCTCTGGGTAAAGTTCCCAAAGATTCTAAACACCCATGTGAAACAAATGATGTCAGTTTTTCATGCTTTTAACATACAAAGGTAGCTGAAAAGAAATGTGAGAGGAGATGATTTACTTGGAAACAAGTCATTCCCTGTATTCTCTATGAACATATCAACTTTCTTCTTTTAGCCACACAAACAGTCCCAGCTTCTCCATCCAAACGTTCTCTGCCCTCACAGACATTAAAAACACCAAGAGATCAGGGATGGATATCTTTTATCTAATTTACTGAAATTCTCTTTAGCTTTGCAAGAGAGGTAATTCAAAACCACATGAATTTACTCATAAATATGTGACTCTGAATGAACTTAGGCTGGGCCATAATTTAGTTCCGCAATGCTAAAACTCTATTACAGAACGCATTCAGCATCTAGAACAGGTGGACATATTTATTTTGAACTGTTCTGATTTTAAAGGTTTAACACATTTTAAAAATTTCTAGCCACCTTATCTAAAACAGTAATACTTCAGGAGAGACAAAGATCATATTTTCATCCCACAGCCACTGTCTACATTTTTGTCTGCTAATATGCACATCATATCATTAACAGCAAAACCAATGGAATAGAAATTCTCATGGACTTCGTGCTAAATAACTATAAAAGGAGTGTATAAATATTGTAAAAGTATACGGTATCAAATATTTAAACTGTATCCTTCTACTGGTCTATATTGATAATTTTCATGGTATAATATGTTAAGGCCTTCTTAGATTAAGACATATTTCTTTAGAATGCCAGGATCTTGCTCTGAGCTGAACCAATCAGTATTTTTTCATTAAATTACATCCTGATGGTTAGACTGTCCGGTGAGAACATTTTTTAAAGGATAGATTTAATTCTTTTCACCAGGTCTAGAACTACCTACCTCAGAAAAATAGTTTCACTGTGAAAAAGAAATCTTTAAGACAAACAAAAGTTTCCTGAAATTCCATGAGAAACTACCTTGGACAATACTGGCTAAGAGAAGAAATACACTGGCCTGAAAAGCCCCGTGAAATTGCTGCTTTAGAGACACGGATTCAGTGGTAAAAAACAGGATTTAAACAATTCATGCAAAAGAGAATGAATCTCATTTCTCACTGTGAAACAGGAGTTAGAGGTATTTTATTCTAATATACAGCAAAAGTATTTTGATTTCATGAGAAATGAGTTAGTTTAGTTCACTGACAAAATCAGTGATGAAAGCTGTAAAGGCATGTAGCAGAGCTAAAGAGCAACAGCTAGAATGTTTTCTATGTCTGAAAAAACAAAGCTCCATGTTTGCACTCAGTTACAGTATGTACCTCATGCTATAACAATATTGTTGCTATTATGTAATGTAATTGTCTGATAATAGACAGTTATTAAAATAACCAATCCGACTAGAAATCAAATCTCAGAATGACAGAGCATTGCCTGTAATTAAAACACAGTTCTACTTCCACCCACATTAGGCAGAGCTGCCCAAGTATCCTAATGCAGCAGTTAGTCTTTATTAATTGTATCTTAATGAGGATTGCTAGGACAAATTCAATGTTGAAATTCAGACTATAATCAAATGGTACATCATCTTAAATCAGCCCAAAATGAACAGTAACTGCCAAATGATGAATTCAAGAGTAAGCTGCCTGTAGTGGCAGGTAATGTGTCCCAGTTACTTGCAAAACCAAATGCCACTGCTCTATAATAAGCCAACTTCTATAAAAATACTACCACAGCAACAACCAAGATGGCACTTAAATAAAATGGAATAACATTTGTGTCTTATCACTCTGACTACAAGTTATAGTAACTGCATCAGAAAATTAAAAGTGATAACCACCTCCTCACTACAGGAAAGTTCTGGGACATGGCCTACATCCCAAAGAAGGCAGCTTGCTAACAACTTGTAGGCAGGAGTTTGTTGTGCTTCAGGTGATGCCTAGAAACAGCAGATGCCTGATGCAGATGTGTCAAACAAACCAGAACCTGGATCCTTTGCAAAGGAGAAGGACACACGAGGCATTGGGAGGAAGGGTGAGAGATACTTGGGCTTATTTACAAGCCAGAACGCACCTTGCTCAAGCAGACAGTGAGCTCAGTAGGACCTGAATGGCTTCCACAGTCCAAGACAGCAACACAGCAGCACCTGTGACTTGAAGATTTAGCCATCTAAACCAGGGCATCGGGGAGCACACGGAGAAATAGGGTCTGTAAAGCTGGTAAAAGGAATATCCAAGAAGGATCTATTTTTACAAAAATAATTAATAGCTTAAAAGAGACTTTTGCAATTAAAAAAAATTAGATGCAAGGTGGAATAATAGATAATTGGATTTCCTCCTTTTTCTTCAAATCTGCAGGTTCCCTGGTCGACTCTAATTTTCTACTCTTCTGGACCTTAAAGCCCAAAATTTAACAAAAGTAGAATTTGTTCAGATGCACAAAGACACACTGGATGAATGTGGTTTAGATCAGGTACATAGGAGTTAATAGTATACACAGTGCTAACCAGTATTACCTGAAATCAAGGTTGGAGAAGACAAACCACACGAGCCATGCAATGTTATGACTTCTGAGAACCAAGTTTAGAATCTTTTTCAGTTAAACTGGGCACAGAACGAGGCAAGATTAGAGTCTGACTTGCCTGATGCAGGCACTGCTTATCTCTATTTGACTACTATCACTAGCAAGAGAATGGAATTGGTTGGAGCCACTGCCCCAAATAAAATAATCACTTTTAAAAGATCAAAGAAGCCATTAACATGGATTGTCTTTGTCCCAGCAGAACAGAGCAATGCAATTTGTTCAGTGCTGGTGACCTGGCAAGGACAAATAAAAGAAGTCTGACACCCAAGTAGAAAGACAGGGACTCACAGACGCTGAGTGCAGTGTCCAAACTCACAAGGACTTCTGAAGAGACAATGGTTCCAAAGAAAAAATTCTATATGCAACACACGGATACAGCTTCTTCTCCATGATCAAAATGGATACTTATAAAACTCTCAGCAAGAATCCCAAAGGTTTTATTAATACCATACTTAATCCTCGACTGCTTAAATGCTTAAATGCACAGAGGAGGGTGGAGCTTGGAAAAAACTTGTGCATCAGCTATAGGGAGAACTGATGAGTTCAGCAATAGTTCAAGAACCTTAAGACAGTGTGGAACATCAAATCCCACTTCTGAAAGGAAGAGACAAAAATCCATGTTCAAGCAGAGACAGATACAGTAGTTGTGTTCAAGCAGAGACCTTTGGCAGTCAGAGACAAAAAGAAAAAAATCAAAACAGAAAAGCCCCCAAAATGACACAGGAACTAGAGAAATTCATTCTTGAAAGCAGGAAAGAAAGATCTGTGAATTCTGACCTTACTTTTTTGCTCATGCACACACAATTCAGTCTGTGTACATGTGTTTAGTATGAAGGTTTGCTTCTATAGCAAACTGTTTCATTACTCCCTATTGGTGTTGAGAAAGTTGTTTGCAGTGAATTTCAAACCCAAGGTTAGGCTTCAAAATTAGAAGCAAATCCATTAAATGAAGATAGCAGGGCAGATACAGTGTCCATGCTGCAGTGCTATGGACTGTCAGTAGTTCTGCTGGGACTCCGTCACAATCACAGTGAACAACAATGGAAAACTTAATTTGCAGTAATGGAGAATTAATCTCTATGAGGTATTTTGGAGGGTTTTTAGCAACTCAAAATTAAAAATACCATTCCCACGTACTTAATTTTAGTATAATGTTCAAGACAGATGCTGTGGTTCCAAATCAAAACTACAGACCACAGTTTCTCATACTTCTCATGCGTACATGGTAGAGAGTAATTCTTTTCAGCTCCATTCAATTTGCTGCTTTAATTTGCTGCAGGCTCCCCCAAGCACTTTTGTGGACCTCATGTGGCAGGGAAGGCAAAAACCATAGGCAAGAGCCTCTCAGTCCAGCAGTGCTGCCAAGGAAGTGTTGCGTGTAACACACTTCCAGGGAAGAGAGATTTCTGTGTGAGCAGTTTGGTTTAAGCAATGCAGCATCACTGAGAAGCAGGGACAAAATCGGACTCACCATGATAGGTTCTACTTGCAAAAGTCTCCCTTCTCTCCTGCGTGCCCTAACTCATTTTGGTGAAGCAAACGAGGCAGGCATCCACGGCAGCAAACCCACCTTCTCCCTGGAGAAAGGGCAGAGGATTCAGCAAGGAAAAGGCAATTCAGAGCAGGTGAGTATCAGCTACGCAGCAGGTACTCAGCAAACAGTGCTCTGGTCACTGTCCTGACCAATGGGGTCACTCTGGGGACCTTCTGCTCACAATGGGGTACACCACGTTATCACAGAATGAACTGCTAAGAAACACAAAGCAAAGAACCAAGCCCCAAACAGCTTCTGCAGTGACACATCAACCGCAGCAGCAGTTTAACATGGCAATGATATGGATGGTTTTAGGAACTTACGCAGCACCCAAGCTTTAGGAAGCACAGATAAAGGTTCATTTAATTAGTAACAATGCATCATCCATCAGCTCTGTGTAGCCACAGGCAGCAATAGGCATGCTGGTAGCCTGTTAATAATTTTAGTTGGTTTCTTTGGTTGGCTACACTTAATTGTTGTCAACAAGAAAACAAAATAAAATTTTGTTTTCTTTGCCACATCCTTATGCTCAGTATTCCAAAACAACTAACTGACAGATGCTGACTTGAAGGGTGGACGGGATTTTTATAGCTACTTACAGGAATGAGGTAGGTAGGCCCCTTTTTCTGTTTCTAATCTGTTTGCCTGTTTAGGAAGGCAGGAGGCAACTGTCCAGCTGATTTACTTCTGATTTTGAAGCTCTGCAGTATCATGTGCCTGTGAGGATGGAGAGAAGAGCAGAACAAGTTTTACTATCTTACTCCAAAAGTGACACTAATTTACTGTTCTGCATCCATTTGTCATACCCACTACATACCCTGACCCTGGAACACTTATCTGTAGCACTATTATGGAAAATAAAATTTTATGCTATGTACACCAGATGACAGCTTCTTAGGAATCCAACCCCCTTCCTGTTTATCCCTTCAGATAAACAAAGGCAATATACTTCAAAATCCAGTTTAGAGGGCTGGTTTTCCACCAGTTTGACCAGTTCTGTCAGTGACAGAACTGAGTAAATTATTCTAGCAGATCCAATATATTTAGTGCCTTTCTACTAATGAAAAATTCACCTGCAGATTGAGAACTACTAATCTTGTTCAAAAAACGTAATATATTTTTAAAAAATAATACCCCCCAACCAACAAGCATTGCAGACTGATCTAAAAGAATCCTCAATATTAATTAATGAAGCACAGAATCACATGGTTTAATGAGCTTTATCTCAAGTGCTTTGATTCTGACCAGGCATGTGAGCATGTTGTAGTTTATGTAGTTTTAACCTGCTACGGGAGGAAAAATGATCTGCACATACTCCTCTTTTACAGCCTGTTTAGTGATACTGTGACCAAATACCATTTTTTCCTTTCTGGCACTGACTAAATACTGCTTCTCTATTAGTCTATGCACCATTAAATCAAAGCTTAAAACATCACAGTCTTTTGACATTTTTACAGCTTCAATTTCTGATAATTTTTAAATACTAATTGCTTTCTCACAATTCTTTAGAATTTAGACATTTTAAACAGATTGTCCAGATGCTTTTTTACTCTTGCCAAAGCCTTTATTTCAAATTTCTAGACTGAAACATTACCCAAACTTCAGTTTCACCGCAGTTTTTTTATCGTTATGTGCAGATTATACAAGAATATGTAATTATGCCAAAATTCTCATAGCTGAAAAATGGCACTCAGGATCTGTGAGTTCACCTGATTCCTTTGCAGCAGCAGCAGCATTTCATTCACACACACATTGCAGTCACAGCCCCAAACCACTGAGAGCAAGTGGTGTGTCAGTAATGCTGCTGTGCTGTCCTGGTGCCCTCACCCTGCTCCGCACTCACAGCACTCGGTCACGAACAGCACACAGGGAAGGACTACTCAGAGTATCACTGTCCATCAAAGTGCCCCGTGTTCTCTCTGAAGGTCCACCAAAAACAGCTGTTTTAATTGCAGAAGTTAAAAAATAGCCAGAACAAATCTCTCTCTAGATAGCAAAAACCCCAAGGGAAAGAATGAATACAGAAGGGACTGCAGAGAAAAGTCCCTCCTGGTTTCTCTGCCTCCTGTCAACACCATCCCTGGATGCTTTCATGCATCCACTGCATAATAAAGCAGGGGTTAGGAAAATGAAAGGAAGTATATTGGTGTCATCCTAATTGGGTGAAATTCATACAACAGCACAAGCAGTGGACAAGGAGACACAAAATTTGTCTTTCAATGCAGAGACCACAGCAAAAGCCATGGTTTCTTCTAAGTGAGTGTGAATTACAGATTTAAATGAAATTGTAATTGCCAATACAAGCAATGAATTTGACTTCAGTATTCAATTCTACATTCAGCTATTTGATGATTCATCCACAATGAAAGAAAAACAAATGGCACTAGAGTCAAACTGAAAGAATCACAAGAAGATTTTTCTGAAAAGAACATGAAACATTTACAGTAAGTTCCTATGAAGGTAATTAATACTTTCAAAATTCCACCTATGTCTTGTTTATGGCATAACCAAAAGGTGACACTCTCTGATGACTCATGAAGGTTTTGGTGACAGAAGCAATGTCACCAAGATATGGGAAAGCTTTCAGTACATTCCCTTTAGCTCCCAGAGAACACAGCGCTTTGAGGCAGCTGCCGGGTTATGTGTCAGCATCTGCAGTAACAGCATGAAGTCACAGAAAAAACAGCAAATGTGGACTGGTCAAAAGCTAGAGTCACCTTTTAACAAGGGAAAACTCTCTTTTTAATTAGGACCTTTCACACTACACAATTTTTTATCACAAAAAGCAAAGGCACTTCTCCAGGCCTACGCTAGAAAGATACCAAATCTCAAGTCTCAAGTTTATCAATTATCTACATTCATCTTCTGAAATAAAATATCTACAACCTGAATTGAAGCAATAATGGATGTTATCCCCAATCTCCACCTATTGGCTTTAAAGCACTTTCCCAGCAAAAGTAATTTGCCCTGACCCAGAGGTGATGCTAAAATCCAGAGGGCCTGAAAAGGTGTGTTTGTCTTCCTTGTGTGGAGCACGGGTTTGGGCCACTTGGTGACACCTGCTCTGGTGATTACCTTAGTGGTCTGTAAACGTGACTGAGAAATAAATACAAAATCATAAAGCTCATTCTTCCCTGCCCAATACTGTGAACACCTACACTTTATTGAACATATTCATCTTTTAAAAACGCTATTAAATAAGTAGCTCCTTTTTTCCCCTAGCCACTGAAAGCTCAGAATTCTCAATTAAATGAGAATGTATGTCCTTCATTCATTCATTCCTAGGTGGCAGAAGATTAATGACTTTTATTTGACATGTATATTCCTAATTTCTGATGATTTCTAGTTAACTCATTTGCCCTAAATTTCTGAGAAAAAGCTATTTCTATATTTTATACACATGCAAAGCCTCCCAACAGTAACTGAAAGCCATCAGCAAAGCAATTTACAGGAATATAGACACTTCAGTGGTGGGCTGCAGTAGGAAAACCTATTGCTAGAGAGCTGTACAAACTTTAGCAATTCAGTGGAGTGCACTGCTGCAAACAGAGCTACCCCTTCCAAAAGAACACAAAAGGAAGCAATTGAAGTTACTCTTTTACACTGTACACCAACCACCCAGTGTGCTGACTTCCCAGGGAAAATACAGCCACAGCTTCACCCTTCAGGAAATCTTTACAACACTTCCTCAGCTTCATAGGGACAGCTTGACTTCTACAAATAATAAATAAAATTTCACTTCTAAAAGAATTGTATTTTATTAATGGTAAAGCACACCTCTGGATACAAGACGTGACAAGCTCCCAAAACTAGACCACGCAGTACAAACGGAGTCCTAAAGATGCAGAGCATAAAGTGCAATCTCCTATTGATTTTAGCTTCATCTCATGAGACCCATTCTCCTTTAAATCCTATTTCACTTAATAAAGCCATTTCCCAGTTCCCACTCTCCTGATAATGCTAAAAGAAAGACTGACTTGGAGGTTAGTGAGAGCCTCCTGTAAAACCTGAGAACCTGTTATTACTTTATAAAATCACAGAACCGTTGCTTCTCCTCAATCAGCTTCTTGGAACTGAGGACTGAAGGAGAACAGGGGACCATGGCCTGGCTCCCCACCACGGCAGAGCTGAGCCAGGGGAAGTGCAGGAGGCTGCCCTCAGAGAGCCACTCAGGTGGCTCTGTGCATCTGTGCCCATCTGGGATTCTTCTGGCAGCTCCTCAGGGCTGAGGCGTGGGCAGGAGAAAGAATGGAGAGCATCAAAGGCACCAAAACATGCAAAATTCTGAGCTTTCCCAAGTGATTGCTTCTACATCGTGAAATGCCAGCAGAGCCAGCCTGACCGCTGCACAAGAGAAGGCAACTAAGCAAAAAGAAAAATGACTAAGGAAAATTCTCCCAATGTTTTAATGAGGTGTGTATGTGTGTGAGAATGTATTTTGAACCATAGGAAATAATTCCTCTGTCACTCAAAATAGGTACCTATAGCCAAGATGTCAATGAAGGTTTTCCAAAAAACAATTACTCAAAATCTCTTTTTAGGGGAAAACCAAGAAGAATTAAACCATCTTTCTTGTTTTTCAGTGATGCTGTAAGTGGAAAACATGATGATTATATGATGAGCTGTCGCTCGGCTACAACCCACTCAGTTCTATTACTGCTTGCTACAGCTACTTTAACATTCAGTCATCCCAGTTACCTTTATACTCATGACACGCAGGAATTATCAAATGCCCCTTATGACACAGGGCACTCCTTGCCCTCAGAGTCCAAGCTGATTTGATCTCTTTGTGCTTTATTGGAATTTAGGACTGCATTGTGAAAGAGAGTAGGAACCCTGCCTCCATATCATTTGAATTCCTGCACCACACACATTTTTCTCTGCCCTTCCTTTTGCTCTCTAGAAGACTGAGGTTACAGAGTACAGTGCACCATTTGCATATCAAAAGCGGTAGCACTTTACATAAAAATGAAAAGCAGGCACTTTTCTGGTTTCAGTGACTAAAAGCTCAAGATTTCTTTTCTCTGAATCTGTAACTCCAAAATTCAGGTGTAACTCAGTTCATCAAAACTGGTTCAGATAAATATCTTAAAAATGAAGAAGCTTCCCCACTGCCAGTGTTACCTGATACTTATTTGCCAGAGACATTTTCTTTCCAGACCCTCTTCTTCTGGAGCAGTTAAAGACCTCACTGTCTCACCTGAAAGAACAAAAGAGAAACATGTAAACAAGTTCAAAGATCATAAAGAAACCATTCTGTTTTATCTCAAGTTATATATAACTTGTCGGAATGCTGGATGGCACTACCTCACTTACTGGGGGGTTTCAGTATCTTCTTCCAGCTGGCCTCCCTGGGCTCAGGCGTGTCAGATTTTGTTATCGAAAGAAGGATGACTCTCTGCTCTACCTTACACCATCTAACAAAAAATGTGTGAACAGAACACTACTCCAGCTTGCTGTAACCTAATGCTGAGGCAGCACCCTTGCCCTAAGTCTCTACATGGAGGTGCCTTTTCTGAAGGCAAATGTCCAACCCTGGTGTTAACACACACACACACACACACACACACACACAAGATGTTAGGGCAGGACAGCGAGCACCCTCGATCAGATCAACTTCCATTAAACTCAAACCACCATCTGCCCCCCAGAAAGCAGGGGTGCAAATGAATACAATAATACAAAGACATTCACAGTTCTGTTCTGAAAGATTAATGCACATCAACAGGGGCCTGCAGCCTGGTGCCTGGCATGCCACAGACAGGTGAGACTAAAGACACGAGCTATTGTATCCTTGAGAGGCACAGTAACTGAGCATTTCTAGGCTGCTGCCCTGCCCTTTTTACTGATGGTCACACACATCAGGTAGGTGAGTGCAAAAAGGCTCCAAAACGGGTAAGAGAAAGATGCAGTCATGTCCCCTCTCCCCACTAACGTGACTGTGAGATGTGACATCAATTGTAATGACTTCCTTGCCTAGAAACGTACCTGGCCACCCACACACGTAGACAGAGCGATGCAGCGGGAACGGAGAATGAATGACTCAGAGAAATCCCAGCTGTTTACCACAGCGTCGCACTACTCCCAACACCAACAGCAGTGGGTGGTGCTCCAGCTGTCCTTGACCCTGCCAAATCCCTCTTCCACTCCTTCCCACCATTAGACATGTTGATGTGTTTTCAAGTCCTACCATGAATGCATTACCAATTTCATGAGGAACGTCTATCTGCTTCACATGGTTTAAAAGAAAAATATGCAATTCTCATGCACAGGAGAATCATGCTATAGTATGAGTACACCAGATTACACATTCCTTTGACGTGTTTATCATTCACTACTCACCCAAAACCCTTGTTTAATCCTCAGAGATACCTGATCTATTTCCCTATATGTCTGCAGTGAGAGTCAGATCATTTAAAGAAACTGCACTTGATCAGAAACAAGACCAGTATTTAAAATCAATCTCAGGAAATGTCCTTCCATTTTCCGTCTATTTTTTACTTAAAGCACACAGTGCAATGGCAAACTCATTAAACACAACACAAAAGTGTTTATGAGTACATTGCAATTTGTATAGGAATCTCAATATTAAGATTCCTATTCCCCTTTCTTTCTAAAAAAATACTACGAAATTCTCAGACATTTCTGTGCTAATGCTCTGTGCCTCACAGGAAGCCAGTCCTGTCACTACCATGTTTGAAGAGAGAAGGGTCAGAATAGTGGCTGCATAAAGACACTCTTGCCATCACTCCTGTAACCCTTACAGGATTACCACTCACCTGAAATGCCATGTCCTCTTATTGCCCTTTGAGCGATGAAATGGAAAATCTCCTGGAAGTGTAAGTTCACCTTGGCTGCTGAAGTCACATCTTAAGATGAACAGTTCCCTCTTAAATGGTTGCCAAAGCAGGCACTGAATTTGCTAATTATTTGGAGAAAACTACACCCATCTTTCTACAAGGACTCGCTTTTGTGGGTTCTAGGTCTGTGCTGATTCCTGCAAGCCCCTGAAAAGCAGACATCCTGCACATCAGGTGCTCAGGAACACGGTTCCCCAGACTGATGGCACTTCTGTGGCTGGAGATGAGTGGGAGAAAAGCAGCCATGTTTCAGTACATTAGTCCTACTGGAGCAGTCTACACCAAACACTAATGAAAGAAAAGGGTTTTCCTATAAAACTTCATAAACTGGTAAGAGATAAAAGGCACACAGAACATAAATAAATACAGACAGCTGGCAAAAAACAATGTGGTCGAAGGTAGGTTGGAAAACCACTGGCAGGTTCACAAGAATAATCACATTCAAACCAAGGCTGACTGGATATGCATGTGTTAGGAGTGAGCACTTCTCACAGCTCTGTTTCTCATGAAGCATGGAGAAGAAAGCTAAAATTCTCAATTCCAACAACACATACAAACCTCTTTAAAAAAAAATCAGCTGTCAAAACTATCTTTTATGTCCAGCACCATCTTCAGTGCAATCCTGCCTTTCTGCCTGCCTGATGTATTCAGAGGTTGTTGCTGGAGTCACTTCCTCTTGTCTGTCCTATTTAACTAATGCAATTCAAGAGAATAAAATAAACTATTTCTGCAATAGCAGGAAGGCACATGGTGAACTGTGGAATACCAAATCTACCAATTCACTTTATTCAGTGGATACAAATTTTACCCATAATACTTCTCTGTAACTGACTGACACTAAAACAGAACAAATAATTCAGTAATCACACCTGCACCCAGAACAGTCTGTCTTGTTCAGAACTGAGGTCATCCAGAGAGGGGAATTTGCAGTGCAGCTGCTGTACTTTACATAAACACAGAGCTTCCATGGAAATTTGAATGCTTGCTTCTCACCCCTCCTCCTTTTTTTTTTTTTTTTAATATAATTTTCCTATACACTTTGGAAAACTGTAAATTTTGCGGGCAGCTGTGGGTTTTTCCTAATTTGAGGATGAAATACATTAAAAAACTATTTTCTCCTGTAAACAACAGAACTGCCTGATGATTTTAGTATGATATTAACAGAAAGTCCTTAACTATTTTATAGTATAAGAAACAAAATTTTAAACTGCATAACTCTACTTTCTCAAAAGCAGGCACAACAGAGTTCTAAAGGAGAAATGCCCAACATTTTAGATTAAGTGGTCCAAGCTGATGTTTTATGCTTCCATGGTTATACAGCTTCAGTGGCAAAGTGACCCAGAATGCACTCCCTTCTTCACAATGCTAAGTTCCTCTCCAAAAATGATCCTCCTCTTTCTCCTCCTCCACATTTGTTATTATGCTAAATAGAATAGTTACTGTCATTTCGCATGTGCTAAATCAATATTCTCTTCACAATACCCTTAATGGTTCACTTTTATTAAGGGCATTCCCCAGGACACATCTTCTCAGACCCTGTGAAAACTACATTCTAAACATTTCTCAAACCCTGCTGGTAAAGTATGAAATTCAGATGTGATGTACAGGATAACCAATCTTGCACTGATAACCACCATTTCACAGACACAGTAAAAGGTTCTGCAGCACAACTACATGTTCAGTAAACCCCAAGATAACTTCATTACGATATCGATATGTTTGTGTATCCTCAAAACACATTCAAGCCCTCATTTTGCAAACAGCCCAGTGAGGGTGCAGAGCCTTATTCATCCATGTTCCTGAAACAAGCTGCAAAAGGTAACCAGCAGATGCTTTGCCATTGGCCAGTCTAGGTGTTCTAACTGAGCCCAAGTCCCCCACTGCAGCAAGCTGGGAACCCTACTTCAATAAGCATTCTTAGTAGGACGCATTCAAATCCTCATATATATAGGCAGAATAAGCAGGAAGTTCAACAACAAAAAAAGGAAGTATATTTGCACATTTCAATGCATTAAAATAATGCAGGACTTCCATTCTTCTCTATTCAAGTTCCTGTGTACATGTAAAAGAAGACGAAGAAGCAAAATTTTCCATTTCAGCTATGGATTGTATTAGAAACAGCATCAAAAGATGAAAATGTGTCTCTGCCAGTCCAGCTGAATGTCATCTAGTCAACTGTTATAAAAGGTACTTACTGAAATGAGCAGCACAATCACCATTCCTTCAATAACAAAGAATCCTCTCTGAAGCTAAAAAAATTACAACATGGTTGTTTTGCACTTTTACTAAGTGTTCTTGCATTACATCAGCGTTTGCATCAAAGCTGGTAGTGCAAAGAAGAAAGCAAAGCCCATTTTATGAACTGATGTAATCAAGCCTAGCATCTCTCTGGGGTTTTTTTGTTCCTATGGTCACAATGACATCAGCCTACTCTGCCTATTCAGTAGTGGAGAGCAACGACAGTTCTTCACCTCTGCTCACACATTTCTCTATTCTTTTCCTCCTTCTTGTACATCCTGACACATTAAGAGCCACTTGCATTTCAATGGGACACAAAACAACACTTGCCTCAAATCTCTCTCCTCACTCCTTTCTCTCAGTGTTTCCAGCTGTCAAAGACATCAAAATTTGGCTTGAGAAAGTGGAAACAGGGGAAAGAGAAATCTCGGGAATTTAACTAAGCACATCTAAACACTGTAAAGTGGGCCACGAATTCACACCGTGGATGCCACACTGTTCAAGTAATAGCTGTACATGAAGTGCAGCAGATGCTTTGCCTCACACAGAGCTGACCTGCAAAGCTGACCTGAAGCTGTTTGCCTGCCCCACGGCTCGGGAGATGTTTAATTGGTACCCACACTGCAACTACAGGAACAGCTTGGTGCTCCCAGCATCCTCCTCTGCATGGCTCCAGATGTGCTTCAAAAAGCTTCTACAAACCCATGCAAGTAACTCTGCTATTCCATATCAGTTTCTATGCCTGTAAAACCAGAGTAATTATACTAATCTTGAAAAGAACTTAACACATCAACTGAAGAGAAGTTGATTCACTTGCCATTGACATAATCCAGCCCTGGAATTCCCCGTCTAATTAATTCTCTCATCTGAGACACAACATCTAGGCCAGAATACATTAAAGAAAATATATTTACACATGGAAAGTACTGTAAAGCTTAGTGACAAATGTGATCTGTTACTGAAGCCTACCAGCACACACAGAGTACATTTTCTAAGTTTTCCTACTAAGAATCTTCTTGGATCTGCTCTGCTGTACGGCACACAAACACATATCTACACAGCAGCTGGTACCAAAACTCATCAGAAGAGATGAAAAAATATCCACCATCAAACCAACCAACCTATTAACCAAATAATCCCCCAATCTCCACTTCTTCCATCTTTAAACTATTTGGAAAAACTGATCATGGAGCACATAAACTGCAATAAATGTAACCTTGCCATAGACCAATAAAATTAAATGTCATGTTAGATAGTTATGTACATGAGAATATCACAGATTTCTTTTGCTATCCACTTTATACATTCTTCAGCTGAAGTCAGAAAAGTAATTTCCTTATTTACCATTATAAAATGGAGACAATAAGAAAAATATGATTCTCTGTAGCTGAATTGCCTACTGCAATCCCTAGAACTGATTTTAATTTGCCAACTGTCCTATCCATTAATAAAAAGGAGCACAATCCCCCCACATCTGCTATAAATTTTGAGCAGCTTACCAAGTAACATGCAAAGAAATCAGAAAATATTTTAATAACTAGAAGTCAAATGCATTAAAATAAAGGCAGTATAAATATAAAAAATACAAGTAAGTTTTTATGGATAGAAAGAAAATGCTATGCACACATTAAAATGTATGTAGACATTACATGTTTATAGACTCTATATGCAATATATAGGTAGATTGTACCTATACTGCATCTATGTTATCTATGTGTCTGTGTATGATGTATATATTTATACAGATATAAATATACGTGTTTTTATCTCTAGATAATATAGATCTCTCAACTAACATCACTACCATCACTTTTTTTTTTCCCATTTGGGAGAAGCTGTCAATTTAAAATAGAGACCTTGATATACATTTATCCCTAACCCTATGGGGTAAGCCATGCAGTTAGAGCCTAAAGGATTTATTTAATATTCTTCTTACTAGCAGCTGACAGACATCTGACAACACAGAAATGCAACATTTCATTTAATTTCTCCATAGGCTGATTTCACTGAGCCCCAGATGTTTTAGCAGAAGAAAGAGAAAGACATTCCACATATTTAGGGTGGGGGATGGAAAATTTGTTTATAACAAATGGCCCTTGCTTTAATATTTTTTATCAAAAATTAAGAGGCATTAATTAAAAAAAAAAAACAAATTAAAAATATCCTAAGTAGTAATCCATTCTTGGTTCATTAGCCTGCTTGTCTCTTTCTGTTTTTTTGTTTTTTTTTAAATTATTGTGTGCGTTAAGGCACCATGTGTGGCAGAAACCAGGATAAATTTTTCTAGAGGACATTCCATATTATCCCCCTAAACTTGTCATCATACCGATTCTTCTCCCTCTAGCAGAAAGAAGGCAAATTACAACAGAAGACAAGTAGCTCTTTCTAGAGTCATATCCCATGCATGAAGCAGTCTATAATAAAATGCAATGAGACAAAATTATAAAAATCCCTAAAATGATTGTAAGGTGATTATGTTCTGTTTCACTTCACAAGCCCTCCAGAAGGATTGATTTCATGCCTTTATTTAACCTGCAATATCTCAAGGAACTCTTCAGAGGGCTTTCTGCAGACAGCACACTGCGACAGAGGTGGAAATGACAAAAGGCAGAGTGTGTAACACAGAGCCCCAGCTTCCCCCACTCCTGCCAGGGGTTCAGATGAACCTGTCACATGTCCCCTTGGCAGTGTGAGAAAGGTGACACTGCCAGGTGTCTTGAACGTGATCCCACTCAGGTTTGTTCCTGTGCCAGTTGCATCCAAAATGTGTGTAATTACTATCAGGGGAACCAGCCATTTACAGAAGCACTTTTGAAGCACCTGAGACTGCATCAATGAAGTCTTTCACACAACTAAATGCAACATTTCATAATACACTCACTTGCTGTAGTGTTAGACAAAGTAAAGAGCCCTGAACCCCTGCACAAAGGTCAAAGTAGAGAACAAAATCCTCCGTAGAACTAGGGATCAAAGTGATTCAAGAACAGCGAGAAGATGTGAGTAACATAATTTAAGGAAGCTCAACTTTCCAATATAACAGCTTGACCAGTGGCAGAAATCCATCAGAAGCTAAACTGAGTATGATGGTTACTATTAACTTCAAAGGTAAGTATTTAAGCTCTTTCTGCACTTGTTTGTTAGATTCCATTTTATCTGAAATGCATATTGTGAGCAAGATGGTTGGAGACTAATGAGTTATGGGCTGTTTAGAAAGAATAGACAGTGTAATATAAAGCCACTATTGACTCATAATATAGATATTACCATAGTCTATACAAAAAAAAAAGTATCTTTACCCTGACTACAAGTGACTGAATACTGCTCAAGGATAAAACATTTCCAAGGTTTACCTGGCAAAGTTTCATCAACACTACCTTTCATTGAAAGAAAAATAACCCTGTATGTTAGTTAACTAAATCTTTATATTGTCAGCTGGCTAATAATCACATATACAGCTGCTTAAATATAATTTGTAAACCTCAGCAAAATACGCCATCCTTCCAGAAAAAACAAGGTGTTCCATAGTGATATTGGTAGAGCATCTTTACATCTGAATAAAACAGAAATGCATCCAGAGAGCACATAGGCCAACATTCAATAGAAATATTATTATCCTGCAGAAGTAAAAACTTGTTCAAGTCAAGAACAGAACTGTGCCTGCCTAAAATCTCCGACTGAGCAACTGTGCCACTGACTGGAAGGCCACTGGGCAGCACAGGAGAAAAAGAGCCCCAATTTCAGCAGTCAGCAGAGACAATGGGGGTTACGGCTGGAAGGGAATTGAGCAATAGGCTGGAGACAAAACAGTGCAACTGACCACGAACACAGTTTCAAGTACTACAGAGTTACAGCATTATTATACTAAATTGCATGAAAGAGAGGGCATTGCCATTTTAAAAAAACTTCCACGTAACAAAACTGTAGCACTGCCTGGCAAAATGAGCCCTGATCTTCAACAAGGTACATCTGTGACGTAAATTAATTGGAATATTTCCCGCTGAGACACAGACTGAGACAGAAAATCCCACCATAAGAGCAGGATGAGATGCCTAATACATAAGATGAGAAAACAAAATCTCTTTGTTCTTTCACTCTCTTTTCAGACACCCATCTACCAAAGTTGACAAACAGATAATATGCCAAGGCAGAAAGGGATACCACATCCTAACGTCCTGCTCTGTAACCCTGCCTTACATGTGGGGCATCCTAAGGATTGAATTACAGTTCAGACTTTAAATGGAACAGAAAAGCTTTTAATACATCACGCAAAACAATAAACTAATTAACACTCAAGCAGACTGGAGGACACACTATAGATGATCATGGCAATAGTATTTACAAAAGTCATAAATAGCTTCAGCAAAGAGCCAGCTGAGATACACTTTGTACAGGACAGCCAGATTTTCCTGATGTCTCGTGCAGCTCAGCACAGACCAAGTATTTCAGACCAAAAAACCAAGAAGAGGGATCCCAAACAGTGCTCACAATTTGCACTGCGCTTCTCAAGAATCTGTGAAGATTTTTCCAGATAAAAGAGGTCCCTAGATTAACATGAACTTTTTTCCCATCTCTAAATCACATCTCTGCAATTACTCATGTAACAGGGCAAAGACTGGCTTGGTCCATCTGCTGCCTACTGCAGTTTGGTCCCCTCCCCACCCCCATTATCTCTAGTTAGGCTCTCTAGAAGCTGATGCACTGGAAATTGAATATGGGAAGAAAGCTTTAATTATGTCTTACGTTGCCATTTATGATTTTCCTGTCAGAAAACAAACGGAGTATTTAGGTCAGATGGGACGCCAAGTTCTCCATCCCAGGCAAGCTGGACTTCTCAGCCATGTGCAGATCGCATCCTGCACATGGTACATCTGAGCTGAACACACACTCTCCAGACATCTAGGATTTCTCTGCATCTCTAGAGGAACTGTGACTCCAACTGAATGTCCCATGGCTTGATTAGAGTCACTACAGGAATTCCCAGGCAATCAGCCAAAGGCCTCACAAAGCACCCAGACAAGAACCAGCCTCACATAAGTGCCAGACACAGAAACCCACAGAAGCCCAGAGAACAAATCACTGAAGCAGGACAGAAAGCCCTTCTTTGGTTTCCTTAGAACTGGTCATTCTGACACTGCCTTCAGGAGGGAAGAATTATCATTCTAGGGATATCAAAATCTTCAGAGCACAGATGGCAAAATTCGCTATATTACAATGCTACTTTTATTGGTTTTAATTTCCTGAAAATTTAGAAAATTTAGTGTGTTTACCAAGAGAAGAAAATAAAACCACTTTTCCTCTATAGCTTCATCCTCCCACAATAAATAATGCAATGAAGTCAATATTCTCCAGATCCTTTGGAAATTCTCCCTTTAGCTAAATGTTATTTTATTGCTGAAGCAGATATTGACCAATATTCCAAGACAGTGTGAGCTCCCTGTTCAGATTATCTCCATCTCCCTTATAAGAACATTTCCTAAGCACAGGAAGGCAATTCTTGCTGGAGAAGGGAAAAAACCCTACCATCATTCATAAGGGATTTGTTGTATAGATCAGCTTAAGGGTGTACATCTGTGTAGCGCAGACTTTATGAATACTGTCAATGTCACAGTAAAAACAAAATTCGGCTTCTATAACTGCACGTTCCATCTGAGACATCAAAAAGAAATCATCATTTCAATTCTATGACCTGCTTATAGGGACGAACAAACATAAATAATATTAACCAGAGACACCAAACCACTGACCCCCTCTGTTACAACCTGAACACAGGGGTGCTACCTTAGGAACAAACATTGAAGAGAAGTCTAGGGAGAAACTGAACTAAACTGCAACCAGCTCTTCCCCAAAAATATATGAATGCCTCCAGAAGGCCAGGAAAAAAAAAACCAAACCTTTTAAAATGTAACCGGAAACAAGATTTTTACCAAATTTGTGTGAATTCTTACGGATTTCCACCAGAGCAGCTGTCTAAGCAGGGCTTTTACAATCTCCCTCAGTCCATGCACCCTCGTATTTTCACCTATACTCCCTGTCTCAGTTTGCTTTCCTAACAAGTAAAGGTTTGCAAATTATTTCCAAACAAAATAGCAGAGAACTGTCTGGGAGCTCAATGAAGACATTTGTCCCTGAATAAATGCAGACAGCAAAGAGCAGTAACACAGAGATTCGTGCTTGGAGAGGGCCAGGATTTACTCATTGGTAATCCTGTCCCCCATGGACTATTCCAAATGCACAGACAATTGGAGCCAAATGGAACAGCTTGCCGACTCAAAATCTACCTGAGCAATGCTTCTCTCGACCTTGCAGGCACTTGTCAGACCCGGCTGAGGGCTGTAAGCACTCCCACCCAAAAATGCTGCAGCGCTCCCCACCTTGAACAGGTCACATAGAACAGGTTACTCAAAATTGCAGACAATGTGCAATTCAGCTCACTGCTAGTAAGCACATAATGTTTCCTATGGAAGAAGGTTTCCTGCTGGAGTGAGGTTTTCAGCAGTGATCACTGCTGAACCCTTGAACTAGTTTAGAAAAACAGATAATTAGCATAATGTAGATACTCTGTGTGTATGCATATAAAGTAATAAATTCTTAAAATTTTTATATTATATTCCTTAAATTTTCAGTCTAGGTTCCTTAAATTCAGTTTAAATCAATGTTTAGTTATTGCAACATATTTTAGAACAAACACATTATTATATGAAGAAAAGGTCAAAAGATCTTTAGGAAGTCTAGGAGCACCTGATGCTGTTCCATGGATCAGAAACCACCGATATCTGCTGTATGCTGCTCCCAGTTAACTGGAATTTTCCCCTAGTATTCTATCCATGCAGTGTGCCAGTGGACAGATGGCAGCAAGGTACAAAATACGTAATGGACACAGATCAGCTGCATGATAGGGAATTTGTATATTTTTCCAGTGTATTCTGGTTTATGTCAAGAACGAGCTCTTGAAAAAGTATGTATATTTATAAGCATGTATGAATAAAGGAAGCATGTATTAGCATATTCCCATATACTTTCATAAATTAATTTTTTTAAAGCACAGAAGGGGAAGGGATTTTTCTTTGTTCTTGGGTTTTCTTCAATTGCAGCTCTAATCGGCCACATTGAAAAAGGAAGGTGGAACACGAAAGGGGCAAACATTCATACAGTGCTGGGCAAAGGTAAAGAAGAAAAGAAAAGGGGTCAACAGTTACAGAGCTGCACTCAAAAAAAGGCTGCACAACGTCCTGCAAGAGCCTGACTGTGGTCAAAGCTTCAATGCAGATGGGCTGCCGTGAAGGGCAGTACCTTGTGATTTACAAAATGAACAAACTCATGCTATAAGACACTTCCTCTGAAAAGAACATCCACAAATTTCCTTACTCATCCAATTAGGCACACTGAATGATGTGTACACTGAAAAAGCTTTTGTCTTAATTTTTCCATTAAGTGCAATGACCACAGGAATACTAAGTTTCCAGAAAACAGCAAAACTCTGCTTAGAGTTGTCAAGATCTGTAATACAAAAAATCATAAGCAGGGAACTGCAGTAAACCCACTCTGAAAACTTGGTCAAACACTGCTTTTTTAACCTGAACTAACAATGAATTGTTATTTTGAAATTTCACTGAACATAGACCAGAACAATTAAAGTTACAGCTGGATTCATATCAAAAATAAACCAAAGTGTTTACTGTTTCTTCAATACCCTGGACAGCTAAAAAGAATGGAACAGAAAGGTTCTGGAGTTACTGGGAGCTTTTTCCTCCCCTTTCACTGGATTTGTCTTAAAACTGGGTAGATTCTGCTATTTACCTGAGATACAAAGATACAACTCTTTTAGGAAAATTATTAATAAAATGGGGAAAAATTTAAATGACATTTTTAAAACCAGAATTTTGACCAATTAAGTTTGTCCCAAATATAATAATTTTAAAAATTGATATTTTAACCTCATAGAATTGAGAATGATACTTAAGTCAAAGAAATAATTTAAAGGACAGTAGTGTAACACAGGGTTTCCGACTGTCTAGCTCCTGTATAAGACAAGCCAATGAAATGAATTCTGTCATGTTTGCATGAAGCCCATGACTTCCATTAGAATGGAGTTAAATCCACTTAGGTCAGTCACAAAAGGTGTCCCCCAAGGCTCAGTTCTGGGGCCAGGCCAGTCGCAAATGACACCAAGTTGGGAGGGAGTGCCACAAGGAACTGAGGTGCTAGAGCAAGTTGGCCTCTTCTCTCAAGTAACAAGCAACAGGACAAGGGGAAGTGGTCTCCAGGAGTGTCAGTGGAGTTCAGATTGGATATTAGGAAGAATTTCTTCACTGAAAGAATGGTTAAGCATTGGAAGAGGCTCCCCAGGGAAGTGGGGGAGTCACTATCCCTGCAAGAGTTCAGAAAATTAGTAGATGGGGAACCTACAATTAGTGATTGTAATCCACCAATACAATTAGTGACTTGGTGGTGTTTGGTCAATGGCTGGACTTTATAATCTTGGAGGTTTTTTCTAATGTTATTAATTCTACGATTCTATTAATTTCAGCTACAAAATTGATTTTAGGAAGGCAATCAGCACTGATTAAAAGACTTCAGCTGGTAGACAACCCATCAGATTCCAGATGGTTAATTAGACTTGGTGAACTTGCTTCCATTCTGCTTTATCTAGCTCCATTTTCTAAGACATGGATGTCATTCTACCATGTCTGTGCTTAAAAGTATCTTCCTACCATCATTAGCCTTTTTCTGTGTTCTGGTAACTTTAGGCAACAATTAAATTGCTTCTTATCCCTTTTGTTTTTTTTAAATCATAAAGTAAACAGGTAATTTTCATTTTTGCAAAGCTTGTCTTGTAAGAACAGAGTGTAGAAATTTCAGCTCTCATCTCACGCATAAGCAGATCACCGCTCCTACAGTACTGAAAATCTGCTTTCAAAAACCAGACAATGAGAGATTTACCCCTAGGCTTTAAAAAACCACTTTTACAGCTCAATAAAATCACATGTTGGTGCTGCAAGCAGCCAGCAGGACTCTACATGACATTTGGGCAGTGAGGACAGGGACCCTGGTAGTCACACCTGACAGTCACTGCCATTCCTTTTCCATTCCTAAGTGCTCCCTGGCAGTCTGCACACTGACAGCCCAGGACAGCATTAAACGGAGTTATACATTCACCTTGCCTGTTTTAGACTGTGCACTGTCAGGCACAGCAATAGGTTTTTAGTTTAACATCTTTTCTTTGTCTGGAAGTAATTAGTGCATCTCATAAGAAGACAAATTCCCTTTTCCTTCACAAAGGGCTGATTAGAAAACATTCCAGTTATAAATCTGGAGCGCTCCAGACTGCAAAATGTTGCCCCTCACACTGGTGTGGGTGAGCTGTGAGCCTTCACAGATCTCTGATATCACAGAAACCTTTATTAAACAAACCTCAACAGGTTTGTGAAGGGCCTTCCTATTTAAATCAGTACCAGGAAAAACTTCCAAAGAGTATCTTTGGAAAAGATAAACAGAAAACAGAAAACCACACATCAACTGATACAGAAGAACTGATAAACAAAGTCAGTTAATATTTTAAAACATTGTTCTATTTTGAAGAATCTTCTGGGGCCACTCTTTTCAGATATGTCAGAAAAGCTCAAGTTATAACCTTGAAAGTCACTAATAAGTGACTTTATTACAAAAGGCTGCATTGTAATAAGTAAACACAAGCCACTGAGCTACAAATGTAGATAGAATTTCTTTTATCACTTCCTAACTTCTTGATCTTTGGATTTCCAAGCATAGACTTCTACTAATGTAGCTCTTCCAGTATGGATTTTTGTATTGTACAAATAAATAAACTGCACACTTTCATAACAATGTAACATTTTTTACTGTGCTGTGTGGATACCAGGGAATGCCCTTTTCAGTCAAACTGCCGGAAATAAACGGTGAATTTTCATTATATGTTCTGAAAAGATGCAATTTCTTTTGTGTTATTGGAATAAAACTCAACAAAACCACATGAAAAATCTGTATCTCAAAAAGGATTCTACCAAGGATTCTACCACTCAAAAAGGATTCTACCATTCTTCCTATATGTATATAGGAACTATTGATAAAAGCAGGTTACCCAATATTGGGGTACAGTTAATGGGTTTTAATTCCAAAAAGGATTAATATGTTCATTGGCATGGCATCCAGCAAGCAGGGAAATGCACCCTAGTATGGTTTTCTCTCTCTGAAGTCAAAATGGCAACAAAAACCCCTGCTACATTCTATTTGTTCACAGAGTTGTATCCTAGCAAACATGCATCTTCCCACCTCACAGAATCAGCCTATGTACTTTGTCTACCATTTACTGCAAAGAGAAAGAGAAACACTGATTCCTTTTACAAAATCTATTTATTTCCTGGCCACTTCTCTGAAGAATTGGAGCACTCATTAGATGAGACACTCCAATGTCAGAGGCAAAGCCCTTCAGAGAACTGCACCAGTGCTGCAATAGTGATCTTGCAAAGAAAGGCTCTGGCACCAGAAGACGTGAGTGAGACCCCAGGCTCCCCGCGAGTTACTTGGCTTTCAAATATTACCAAATGGCAAGAACAGGAGGAGGATTTCACTCACTGCAGACACTGACACTGTGTATACACCTAATAGGGAGCGCCTTGCACAGTCAGTCTGGCTAGCCTTTAAAGCATCAGCCTCTCGGGAAAAAAAAGCAAAAAACAAAACCAACCAACAAACCAAAAACACCCCCCACGACAACAACCAAAAACCCACCAAAAAAACCCCAAACAAACAAACAAAAAGCCCAAAAAACCAAAACAAAATAAAGAAAAAAATAACAAAAAAAACCCAAACAAAAAAGAACCCCAAACCCACGGATACCAACAAAATAAAAGGCACAGCAGCTTATGCCTCTTTTGCAGAGGTCTTTTTACTCAATGATTGATGGTGCAAATAACTCCAACTTGACGTGAATACCACAGATACTGTACAAATGATGAGGATTTTTTGCAAGTAGGCATCCTTTTAGTAAACTTAGGAAAGTTCAACACGGGTTTTCCAGTGCCTAAATATCAAAATATTTAGTGTATTGTACTGGATCTGGCAGATTCAGTTGTCTCTAACAGCGGACAACGCTGTCTGGGAAAGCTGCGAACTCAACCGCTCCTAAGCCTGAAGGGAAACTTATATTTTAGTGAAAAATTAATTTAATGATCATAGCTCATGGAAGGGATTATTTAAATTCTTTTCCTTTAAATGGTAATAAGACCATGTGACAAATATTCCACGAGTAGGAATATATGTAACTGCAAGGAAAATCAGCTCTGTTAAAACTTGCATAAAATAAAGTCCTTCTCCCTAGCATGTAGACACTGGATGGTGGGAAAGGAATTAACAAGGAGTCCTCTGGCCACTCACATACCTAATGTGCTCCTTCGCTGAAAACCTTGGAGCATGTGAATACACAGCATTCATTTTTTAAGCCCTTAACAGAAGCATTTTTTTCCTCAACTTCAGGAAGCAAACATGTCAAAAGCTGTTTGGACTTTGATATTCCAAAAAATAATACGGCGTGCTACAGCTATGTTCTTTGCCATGTTCCATTTTTCCTGCTTTTTCATTTAGAGTGATATTAGCTGCCAAAACGTGTTTCAAGCTTGAAGACAAGAAAACACCTTCTAAAATTAACAGTAAAACAGCCAGAGAAACAAAACTGCTGCCTTGGTGAACCAACAACACGTACAGAATCAGAGAATATATTGCCAGAGGTGCAAATATTACTTGAAGATAAGCTGGTAAACCAAGTGACCAACATAGAGTCCCAAAAGCCTCTTGGCCTTTGTTCCATCAACTAAATTACTGAGAAGACAGAAAATCCTTTTGAGACACAGAAAACAAAAGAACAGGGAAGGGGTGATTATGTCAAATTACATGAAAGTTAACAGATATAACATTATTATTTATAGGAAATCCTCCATCCAATTCCTAGAGAGAAAAACAAATTAAAAAAACCTTCCTGAAACACAACAGCTACTAAATCAAAGCTACTGCAGTCATATAAGTATTTTATTAGGTAGTAAGTTGCTAAATTCCCTTTCCTACTAAAAGATCCCATTTAAGAGTCCCCAAAGCTCAGAATTATTACTTTTGTATCACGTCCATCTTTCACTGACCACAGTCATGGCTCAGCTCTTGGTGAGAGCCAATCGTCAGTGCAGCAGTGGAAAGCTGCACACATTTTTCAAGAGCAGCTCCAAAGCAAAGCAAACCTGTGTCAGAGAGCAGGAGCTCTGTGGGAGCAGCATCTCTCTCCGCCTCTCTCTTCAGCAGCAGCACTTTCTGGAGTACTGCATCCAAAGTTATTTGCTTCAGTACCTGAAGAAACAGCTTAGCTCATCAATCAAAAGCACATTCTCAGACACCCACAGCAAAGCCACCCCCAAACACTGTAGGCAAAATGTATGTGTGTACCAAGGAAACTAAAATAATGATTTCTGACAGATGAACAAGCTTTTTAGAAAAATAAGTCTGTTATAATTTAATTATTGAATTTGTACACCATCTTTAACTACCCAGTTGCACAGACTGCTGTAGTACACTAAATGGAAAATTCAGTAAATTCTGGCTCAAATTCCCAGCCTAAGCTGTCACATTACAATACAATTTAAAATATAAAATGTATTTATTTGAATAATAAAATCAATTAAAAAAATAACTGTATGATGTAAAAACCAAGAATTTATTTTCAAAACCTATGGAAAATTTTGAAACCTATAGAAAAGGGGATGGTAAATATTCAATCACAAATTTGCACTTGTTTATTTTAAATATTCATTTCCCACTGTTACAAATAGATTTTACAACTGTTTTTTTCTAGCATCCTTTCAGAAAGCTACAGCATTAGGGCTTGCGTTCTGTAGCCGTTTTGATTTACAGATTTTTCCTTTGGATATCCACTGAATTCAATTCTCACTTAGCCTTAACTATCACATTTCATTCTCCAATATATGGAATCTCCTATACCAAAGCTGACTGTCTTTCAGAAAGGCATCTCATCAAACTCAACAGCACTTTCTAGATGAAAACCAACCCAATTAGAAAACCTTTTGTTCTTAGTACTTAGAATTCTTTTGGATTGTATAATCTGGCCCATAAATTATACAAACTGAGTCTTAACGTATCCACCCAAAACATGAAATATCTAGGAAATGTATGGCATTAATTTTATCTTGTTCTAACCAATTTTCTAGATAATCTATTTATTCTGTTATCCAGAACACAACCCAAATGGGATTTTACATCTGCCATCTAATAGCTGTGGACCATTAATGGCATTTCTGATTGGACAGAAGTATATATTCCTCAGCTAAAGCGGTATCCGATCATCCAAGTCAAGCTCCTTAGGACTTCCTAAAATGCAGAAAAGTGAAATATTGCTGCCAAAAAAATATTCATCAGAACTACGATAAAAAACGGTGTGAAAGGCAGCATGCTGGAACTTTTAACAACCCTACTGCTTCTCATAATTTGGAAGAAATTAAAATTATACCAGTGACTTAAGGGAAAAAGCAAGCTTTTACCCCTGACGAACTGTGAGCATATTTTCTACTGTCTTACTCAACAGTTTGGGAAATGTGTAGTGACTGTGCTCATCAGCACATGCCTACAGGCCTCAAGTGATACCCTGGCTATGCTTCCTCACCCTTTCATTCTTCTGACACAAGACTGATGCTGCCTTCTGGGGCCTTGCCCATGAGAGGGCTCATGAAAGTCACATACTTTTATCTCTGTATCTTGTGCCTTAATGACTATGCAGAATTATTGTACAGCTGTTGATATGTAGAACTAAAAAAGAAAAAAAAACTGTATTAGTAACAACTCTCTGAGAGAACTGGGACTGCTGAGCTTGTTTGTGGCTTCAGAGAGGTGGGGGATGACAGATTTTGCTGACATTTGCACTTGGACAGCATTGAAACACGAAACAAAAACGGTTCATGAAATGTATATTCATTTCTCCCCAGCACTGGAAAATAACATTACTCTCTTCCCAAAGTACACATAAAAATAAAGAACCCTTCATGATGGCTGCTTTCTGCAGAGCTCACATAAATGGCTTCTAGCTGTCACTGTTTGGCCCAAAGCTTAATTCCACTGAGCTGCTGAGAATAAAGGAGAGTGATTAAAGGAATACAGTGTCACTTCCAATACTATTTTTGTGGCATACTAGAACAATATAATAGATTAGCATCCCTAATGTATTTTGGAACTCCAGTATGTGTCTGCAGTATACCCCAACTCAGAAATCTGGCTGATAAGACTTTAGGACTTTAGTCTGCGTTTGTCTATATAGCTGAAGACCACTGGTTTCATGTAAAGCTGCACTGATCTGATTTTAATACCTCCCAGCACAGAATGTGCTGGATCTGACTTCCAGTGCTGAACTGCAGTAACAGGTTCAATATACAATTGTGCTGAGCTGTCACATAAAACCGAGTATATCAAAGACTATTTTCCCTTCCAAAACACAAACATCTCTGTCAGTCTTTCCTCCATATAGATGTAGTAACTTTCTTTTATTTGAAGATGTTTTCTTGATTATGAAATCGTGTATGTGAAATTATGTATATTGTAACTTCTACTTTACAATCCAGGCAATGATTGGGAAGGCATAAGTTAACTCCAAAAAAACCCATAACGAGCAACCTTTCTTTGTGTAATCTATTAATCCATTTTATGACAGAACACACAGCACAGCTATTTGAAGAGTTTCACAGTAAGCTTCACCTAAAGCAGACAGCTCTAAATTTCTAATTATAAATGAAAAAACTCTCAGCATTCCATATCTGATTCATATTTTGTTTTTAATAAAAGGAACAGCAACATACGTACTTTCTGAAGCAAAATGAGGGAAAAATGAAGAAAGAAATTTGAGAAGGTCACAAGACCAAAAGAAGTGCTAATAATTTTGGTATTAGGAGAGGTTCAGAGAGATGACAGTAATGTAAGTAGGGACAGGGTGAAGCTCTTAGGTTCCAGTCCAATCTCAAATCCAATGCTCTAAATGAGAGTCCAAACTCTAAATTTAGGTGTCTAAAATTAAAATGGCCTAAGGGGTCAACAATCTGTATCTTCCAGTTTCTTTAAGAAACTGTATAGTTAGTCAATAGTGTGAAAAAAACCCCAGCCCAAATTGCAAAGCTCATGTCGCAAGTTCAGGGGCCTGGGTTTAACATATTTGCTGTATTCTATGTACTGATTTTCCCTAAAGTTAGAACTTTTGCCTCAGACACAGAGGTCTCTTTGCTCATAGTATTCTTAATACCAAAACCCCTCTTCACTGGCCACAGGCAGTAACACAACTGATTAACACATGTATTAAGCAGCTGCCCCCTTCCGTTTTTATAAATTTGGCAATTGCCTTCTATACACTCCCTCGCTCTCCCAGTTAAGTGATCTATCAAGGGAAGAAGAAGGTACAATTCAGATTCCGAGTGTTAATCCTCCAAACATTTAGTAAACTACAGGTGAGAATGATTGGAATTTGTAGAACTGTGCTGCTGAAAGATGCAAAGACAGGTTAATAGGAGTTGAGAAGCATTTGATTTTAAACGGTAATTTTTTACAAATTTTTTTTAACCCTCCTTTCTTCTGCATCTTTGAAAAGTTATTAAGAGAACCACAAAACACCTATATTTTCGAGTGGAATTATTACATCTCCTGAGTCTAACTCAGGCTGAGGAGAGATGTGCTGCTAGCATACCATGTCTGCACTTCAGCACCTGATCAAGATGGTGATTATCACAGCAGCATTTTGCAAATGTGCTTCATGAAATGTTTTAATAACAGAGATCTTAGACAATGAGCCAATAACCACAGAGCCACTCAGCAGGAACCCAACTCCCCTTTCAGTGCCAGGTTTGCAACAACAAACCTCACACAGTTTTGTACATAATATTCACTGTCTTGTAGAAACAGAGACTGTGACAGTTCAATCACATCTTGCCCCTGTGAGGTTATTTTCATCCCAGGTCATATATGAACAAAATAATGAGGAGGGGTGTCTGTCAATTACATTGCAAATCCTTGCTGCTAATGATCTTTATATTAAAGAACATATGTGAGAGAAGAAAAAAAAAAAACCAAACCAAAAATACCCACCCACAGTCCAACATTAGAACAAACCCAAATTCAAACAAAACTCATACTGAAGAGCATAAAAAAAGCCCTGCATCATTCACTCCCTAAAAATCTCATTGCCTCCCAAATCCTTCCCTTGGGAAGTCAGCATGACCAGGCTTTCACTACACACCACATCCCTCTGCATTCCCTGCTGAAAGCCTGGGACAGGCAGGTGAGAGAGAAAGGAAGGGCTGTGGAAAAAGCTTACACTGACCAGCGGAACAGAAACTATCTTGTTCTACATGTACACATAAACACATGCATATACACACATATGTATAAATATTTATTCCACCCTAACAGTGTATAAACCCCTGTGTGGCAAGCAACTTTCTCCACCACAAATACAGGGAAGGCTTATCATCTAGAATGTGTTTTGTCTTTGCATAAAGGTTGATATTTTATTTCTGCAAGTGTTCCTGACCCCTTTTCTCTAACTGATTAAATCAAAAATAAATAAAAAAAAATTATTAGGACATCTCTTTCAGTTCTGCCACAGAAGTAGAGCAAACTGCCCAAGAAATACTTTGTAATCTCCTTCCAAGTTAAACAGCAGAAGTGCCTTTGATTAGAACTGTGGCAAGCACACATTTTGCTACTATTCCTTTGGCTTTGGTCAGCAGCTCAGTTCTTAGAGCTGGCTGAAACATTCTCAGAAAAATTTGATACTCAGCAGCAGCAAGGACACTAAACCAACAGAAGAAACAATCAGGCTCCATACTGTTTTCTCTTGGGAACACCGGACATGCTGATAACCCTCTGATTCAAACAGCTCAGCAGAACCAAAAACTACAGAAACACTGTGAGGAAAGAACAGGAGATGAGTATCTGCTCCTTGAAAGGCCTGTGGCACGGGAAAATTAAGAAGCATCCTCATCTCTGAAGCTGTTCTTCATATTTCAGATGCTTTCTCCCCAACATATCCTGAGCCATAAAAATAACAGCCAGAGAAAGTGCTCTGCTGCTTCTACAATACAATTTAATCAAGTCCATTAACACATCTTTCAAATATACATGCATCTTAACAACTGAAAACAATTTTGGACAACCAATGGTGAGATGTACAAGTGATGCTTTTGGACCCTGACCGCTCCTAAATGCTTTCTGTTTCTGGGGTCAACTACCTCCAGACATGACAGAGCAGCCAGCTGAACGCCTGACTCTGAAAAGTGAGGGGAAATGTGACCCTCCGCCAGTCCAGCACAGGGACAGCCACACATTAACCATGTAGGAAGCACCAGAGAAAAGGCCATCAATAGAAAGTCAGATGAAAAGCTATAAAGAAATAATCAAAATTTGCAACTAGAACAAACATATTTTCTTGCTACTATTAAGTCACCTTAATTTTTTAAAATTTTACCTGTATGTTTCTACACTCACGGTCAACAGGGGAGTCTTTTGTTTCATTAAAAGACTATAACACTACCTGAAATTTATCATGTCAAGTACTGCAGCATGTGAAAGTTCACACATTATGTAAAGTTTCCACATAGAGTAAACCTCGAAATTGTCATGTGAGATGCAAACTGACAGTCATATGCTGTCCCTCCTGTTCTACCACCAATCCACATTTGGATTCCTTTCATACCTTGTAAACTTAGAAATTCTGTGTGAAAGCATGCTGCAGAGGCAAGATATTCACTTTAGTGAAGATCAGAGACTATGACAAGGTGAATGAAGGTTTTCCTAATAGCACCAAACATAGCTTTTGGCATAAATACATCAGTGAAAAGAACAGCTTCAGATGCAAATGCTAACAGGCAACAGAGAATTGGGGATATGTGTGGGTCTGTGGGTAAGCGAAATTGGATTCTGAACTCTCAGGCAGAAGACTTTACAAGCATCTGTACAAGCTGCCTGTAAACTTTGGTGACACCTAGACTAAACAGAAGGGTTACATTCTGAATCCTCCAGTTATCATAGAGGCACAGCATGAATTAAAAAGGCTGCTCACACATCGTATTTCTGCACACTGACTATTTCAGTTGGGGAAAAACAGGAGTTTGAGTGTTGATAATAAAGGTTTCCTGAAAGCAGCAGCAGTCTCAGAATGAGGAAGAGGCCAGAAAAGAAGGCAACAAAGATCATGACTGGTAACAAGGGAAAACCCTAGAGATGAGCAATGTGTGGAGACAAATGAATGCCAGGGGAGGCCCAGGAGCCCTGGCCAGCGTTTTCCAGGATGGGTAACTTCAAGGACAGGCACAGCACAAACCAACACAACTTTCTACTCACCCTTCCCAACCCAGTGGTGCTCAAGCTGCTGGGAAGGGAAGTCAAGGCCCACTGAACGTAGTGCTGGGAGCAGAGTAGGTGAGTGATATCCCAGATGGGACAGCTGTGATAAAAGCCTAACTCTTGTTGGTTCTACAATAAACCCACTCCATGCTGGGTTTAGCTCTGTCTCACCTTTGACAGCAGCAAGACTCAGCTTCCTATCAGTTCTCCTCAGCAAGCTGTGGCATACCTTTGGAATAATACTACCTGTTTACAGAGGTTTAAGCACATTTGATTCACCATGTACAAAACAAAAACATAAAAAGTCAATAAAGAAAAAAAGAAACGTAACTCCCCCAAACCAGAAAACATTTACACAATTCAACTTCATAACTGCAGGTCTCAAACTGAAGATTTACATTGCATTTACAGAAGTGTTTTGGTAGAAAATGGAAAACACTGTCTGTCAAAAGAAAAATTAATTTTATACTCATAGTTGCTGTTACATCATGGAAAAACACAGCATAAAAGATTTAAAAAAATAAACACTAATCTAAAACTGTAGTTCACAATTAATAATAAAAAAGTTAGAATCCATTAAAGGGTATCAAAGAATTAATTTTTATTTCAAGATTTCTATTTCATGTATTGTGGAAAGAAGTAGGCAGAAGTATAAAAGCTTGGCCAAAGAAAGAGCATCTCAGTCTCCTGGGAGTTCATTTTATGCTGTAACTGGTGAAAAGCCTCTTTAAAAAGGTTATAAATACCATATTAATTTCATTAGGAAAACTCCTGTGGCATATTAATTTCATTTCTGGCACTGTTATTGCATCTTTTTAGATGCATAAAATCTTAGGAGGTAATTTCATTAACAGTAAAGATCTGAGAAAGGCAACTAAAATATTTTAAACAGATTGGTGACAATTCAGCTAGAAAGCATGCAAGTTTACTATAATTCTCCAATTAACACCACAGTGACACACAAGAGCTAGCAGGCTCTGCTGCTGAAGTTATGTTATGCCCAAGGCCTCTGCATTTACAAAGACTGCATGAACAGCTCTCAAAAGATTAATGACCTACTCCTTTATTTAAGGCAGATACTCATCTTCAGTGATCACATATGAGCTCTGCAGCTAAGCATGAAATCTAACAGCTGCCTGAGCTTGTTCTTCAAAGAAAGAAGACTTTTTTCCCCACACACTTGCTACCCTGGGCACTGGACAATTCTGGGCTTGTGAAATACTCTAAGTGCCAGTATGTGCAATGGCAGCAGCAGCTTCTCCATCCCGGCCTTGATTTGTAACCTGACCTACACAGAGAGGCCTCTGAGGTTACCCAGAGTCTCAGTAAAGCCAACAGGAGCTTTTCGTCAAAGGATAAATTTATAAAATGCAAGCAGATAGAAAGCAAGTTCTATCAAAGAACATTTCACATTCTATGTGCACTTTTACAAACACAGGATGCTTATTTTGCATGTTTTAAGTCATGACAGTTCCAAAACCTGTATACACTAACAGTTATTTGAAACACCAGCTAAGCTACCACACAAAAGCAAATCCTTTTCTCATAGTCATGTTGAAACTCAGACTGATCATTCAACTTCACTCTTAGTAACAAGAAAGGTAATACAAAAGGGCTTCTTCGAACCACAAAGGTACATACAACCTGTGTGACCAAGGCTGCTGCTTTTTATGGATTCCTGCAATTCATCTAATGAATTGAGAGTCTATAAATCAGGAGTGAGAGGCTTTCTGAAAAGGATGTTGTAGATCAACGAGACCTACAGAGTTTTAAGAAGAAATTAATCATCTGAGTAGTATAGCTAGAGTGATATCAGGAGATGAGACCATAGAACCTCATAAACGTCCCACCAGCCTCAGAAATCTAATGAGTCACATCCTAGACATCTCTCCATCAAAATACTACATCCCCACAACAGATGCAAAGTGTCTGAAGAATCTACCCGTTAATACGTAGAAACTACATTCTGAAATAAAAAAAGGCGACTTTTAAGCCCTAGTCCCCTAAACACTAAGGCAAATTTTGTTAGTAATAGTACATACGCCAATTCTTTGGGCATTTCATTTGAAGTGTTTAAGAGGTACTGAAAATGAATTTTTTAGAAACTTTGTTTCATGACTGACCATTACTCATAAAACAGTATAAGGCCTATGATTGGCAAGTATGGGATTCATAGGAAAACATGGATTTAGAGAAGTTCTAGAGGATCCCAGAAGGAGAAAGCTTGGAAGGGAATGCTGGAGTATGTGCCATAGCTTACCAAAGACTACACACCTGCAGGTTTGGTTTTAAACAGGCACATATAAGGGATACGAAAATTTCTTTTTTGGGATGTACAGAAGAACAGACAACACCCAAGGGTTAGGGATTAATGTGCAGCTCTACTTTTTCACATATACAATCAATGTTTTAAACTGGTGCTTTACAGCTTGGCTATTAGTGAAGTTACAACTTTATCTGGAAGTTTAATCATCAGGACAAGAATAAACTTTTTTGAAGTATTTCATATGACCTAGAAGCCTAAATCCCATTAGAAGAAGTCATGTGATATCTTAAGGACCTGTAGTCAGCTTTTCAACTGAGGCAAGGAGCATTGGAAACTTTAACAACAATTTTCTCTGCATGGCTACTGATATAAACTAATTCCTTTTAGTCTGCCTCTGAAAAAAAAAATTGTCTCAACACACACAACTTAAATGTGCAATTGCAAAACACTAACCAAAGATCTACCAAGCCACTGGATCACGGAGCTATAGTCTGCATTTTGCTACATTTGCTCAACTTTGTCAAATCCTGTGCTATTTACATACAGAAGAAAATGTCTTCCAGAACACAAGACTTTGTGAATGGCTAGTAATGTATTTAAAGGAAATGTGCTCATTCTTAACCAAAATATGTTTCCTGTAAATACCGTGTGATCCTGCTGCTAACTTTTTCTGCAAATACAACAAACGCTCTTGTCTTATTGAACATGCATTATATGCAGTGACCCAATTTAACAGTGCAAGGCTTAAAGAAGAGCTGTTAGATCTACCAATATGTAACACCACTACATTCCAGCCAAGCACACAGTGGGAACGTGAAGATGCAACACAGAAGGAGAACTGCATATTATTAGCAGCTCTCTCCATCCAGATTATTTTATTAAACAGGCAATAAGCTTTTTCCTACCTGCTGCTTAGAAATGTCTAAAAATTCAAATAAAGAAATCCACCCAACCAACTAACCAAAAAAAAAAAGCACACAACTTTCCTAGCAAATTACTGTAGAATTAACTACTTCCCCACTTGAAAATAATTTTGCAAGGTATAAAGATTTCTACAGTTTTTTAGCAAATATTCTTGCAATTTGACAATAACGCATTCTTCTAGAATACGTCTGTAAATCTTCAACTACATTTTCAACAGCCTTTCCTTTCAGAAATAGTGATAGCCCCTTACAACTGCATACCTATAGTTTTATACATACAGCTACTGCATTTCATTTGCTTTGCAACTTAAGCTTGGAGATCAAACAAAGGTCACATTTTGCATAAACACCTGTGCAGACAGCAAAGTTCTGCTTTGGCCTTTCCACCTTCACAACACTTAGTGAAGCCTTGCCTGCAGTGCTCATTAGCTCAAATTACAAAACTACAGTTAATACTCGGTCAAATTTATCATGGTATAGTGATAAAAACAAATAAGGTAACCACAAGCCACCATAATCAGAGTTTGATTTATCAGACATTTTTGCATCTAGATCTCAGGATATTACTATACAGCACTGAACCAGTTCTAAAATTAGCTCCTCTTAAGACCATGAAATACACAGCAAAACTGGTGAAGTTACAGGTTTCATGGAAATCTATTCTTCTTTTTCTTCCTCTCCCTAAACATAATGTATTTTCCACAGCCATAGCCAAGACAGATATGGCTTGAAGATAAAATATCACCAGAAATCACACCTATGTGGCAAACTATTTTATACAGTTACATTTCGCCCCACTTTAAAAGTGAATATACTGACATGGCATCATTTCAAACAGCTCAAAATAGACTTTTTTTTCCATCGATATTAGTCATGAGATGTGTTTTTAAATATCTGGGCCTTAATCTGCAGCTCTCTGAGAGTAAAAGACAGTTTTATGGATATGAACAGAGGAATGGTAATAGCACTGAGCTAAACCCACTTGTTGGCCATCCACTCTTTCAGTATTTCAGCTCAAAATGTATTGTACTGCCACAGTGATTCTCTCTGAGGTAATCTTCTGCCACAGATACTCAAAACTCCACAATTCAAATGCTATTTTCTGGCCTTATTCTACCTGTAGAAAAGGCCCTTTTCAGTGGCCTGGAGGAGGTGGACGGATTTTGTATTTTTAAAGCCCCAGACCTCTTGTTCTCCATTTCCTAAGGACCATGGCAGCATAACTCTCAAGGAATTTGTTACAGAATCATTTTTTTCCTCCACTGATAAGTCTCAGAGAAGAAAAATGGTTCACAGGGAACATACATACACGTTACTATAACCTCTAAAAGAAAATAATTGGGGTAAACCAGTCATAACACTATTTCTACCCAAAATGTCCAGTAAAACTAAGTGCTCTCCCAATCTCTACCTCACTAAAACAAAGCAACTTTTAATGGAAGTAAACTTCATAATGAAATCCAAAGAAGGATATTTCATTTTTCTTTCTGTAAAGACACATTTAATGACACCAAAAAGGCTTCCGAGATCTCTTCTCTCATGAGTACCTATCCCTCTATTTATATTGGATAGGAAAATATTTTATCTTAAATATGAGAGGCATGTGGAATGAAACCAAACAACTGAATAGCTCTTAAAGGAACCATTTCTCATGTAAAGCTTAATTTAGGAGATGAAACTGGAGGAAGGAAAATTGTAACAGCTCTGTTCCTCAAATTCATATCAAAGAAAGTCAAGAGATTATCAGCTAGATGCAAACATGTCATCAACTCCAGACACTTACAACTGAGCTGCTCAGGCTGAGCGAGTATTCATCTCTGGTGGTAGCAAAAGATAACGATTTATATTTCTTTGTTAATTGAGGTCTACACTTCGCAATGTTGTGTGCTCATAATCAAACACCTGATCTGCATTGGCACGGAGGAAGAGCAGCCAGCAATACCTCAACTGGACGCACATGCCTCAGTTTTCCAGGACGAGCACATATTGTGTATCTGCAGACATCCTTTTGCAGTCAGTGCCACCAAGCCTGCACATGAGCAGTGCATCACAGCAGTGTGGAGCATGTGCCAGTCAGTCAGCGCTAGAGGCTTGCTTTAAAGATTCCCTCATGTGTAATGAGTAATTAATAGTTTGTAGCATGTCTGTAGCATCACAAACCCAGCTCAAATAGACTTGGACCCTACTACAAAATTCTCATTAATTCTCCCAGTCACAAGCACTGAGATTCAATTTCCAACCTACTAGCCATTGTTTGACACATCCTCCTCTGCCAATCACAGGGATTTTCCCTTTGAAAGGTAAAGGAACTGAGAAAAGTATTTGGGATGGATTAAACAATAGGAGAAAGGTATCTCCTCTTACAAAGATGATGAAGCCCAGAGAGAGACAACGTAGTGATTATTGTTACAAACAACACAGCTCTAGATTTATGATGCTGCTCTTTCTTCTGCACAGGCTTTTATCTGTCAATGTCAGAAGAAATTTCTAACAATGCAGAATTATAACAATGTAAACTGTGTTTCCCAGGAGACACTACAGATCTCTACATGGGGTTTCTTCCAGAGAACCTTCACATAAGATGTTTTTTCACAGCCTTTCGTTTCCTCTTATTCTTGCCAAGAAATGGCATCCTTTTAATAATCCTGATTAAATTCTGCTTTGAGCATTCGCAGTCTGACCGTACCCTACCGAACATCTACCTTTGTATTTCCTGCCCAAAACTGTTATTACAGTCCTTATCTACTAAGTATCCTCAGGTTGGAATGCCAGAGCAGGGAGATACAAGTGTGGCTATACACAGTGAGAGAAATATGAGAGAAAGAGCAAGTCAGCAAAGCACTTCTGGGTGCCTCTCAGAAAACGAGAATTATTCACACAAGTGCAAACAACTTCTCCTACTTTGATTGAAACTCTGTCTCGAAGTATTGAGCAATGTACAGAACCACAACACAAACACCTAAGAAAACGTCAATTATAAGCATAGATGTGAGTTCTGTACATCTGACATTCGTATGCATTCATATAAAGAAACCCGAAAGAATAAACTCTCTATTGCTAAGAACACTCAGCTTCTACAGTGCTCATCAGCCACTAAGACACTCCCAACTACATGGCTCAAAAATTCACTCCTTCACACAGGTCTTTCAATACAGAAGAGACAGTGCATAAAGTCCAGTATTAGAATATCTGATTCTTTTCCCCTCCCTCCCGAGATATCAAAGCTATACATGATAAGAAGCTGTGAGAGTAGCTCATAGGACCTCAAATCTTCGTGGAAAACTGTCACTTAAACCTGGAGTATTCACCCTAAATGCCTTGACACTGACATGCCTTCCCATAGTTTTATTTCTAGCCTTGCTTTCATGATTATTGAAAAACCAAACACGAAACACCACAAGTGATATAAAGCATCTCAGCTGTTGCAATTTTTCATTTAAATTTGGAATCTTCAGGTTAACTTCACAATCCCCAAATGTAATCCCTTTCTTGTAAATGCCTGGACATACCAGAACTCAGGGGTAATGAAAAGGGATACTACTTGTCAATGGCAATTTCTTACCAGAAAACAGCCTCAATTTAGCGAAGTGCAAACAGTGTTATTAACCTGAGTTTATTTAGCCTTATCCTTGTGGCCTTCTCCATTATATGTTACTTCTATTAATTTGTTCTGAATGGAAGTTTGTCTCCAGCTCTTACTCAGCTGTACTTGCCAGAACTGATGAACACACCATGCTACCTGAATCTTTCCCACATGTGAACTTTATCTATGAGTTGTATATTCTGTCATTGTTTCTGTTGAAATTACATAAATCTGCCTTCCCTCTATCCTCTGCCTTTCCTTTAAACCACTTGTACTCTTCCGGAGACAAAGATGCAAAGAGTTACTTAGAGGGACATGGAGGTGATTTCATTGCTTTACACTTACAGTTTGCTAAATCAATGCTTTATTTATACTAAACCAATCCCTTCCCATTACCATAATGTTCTTTAATACACCTGTATGTCCTCTTCTTCTTCAGAATTGACAATGTAACAGCTCTAAGACTTAAAATAGAAGCGGCTGGGATATTAAACATTCTCAGGTAAGAAATGGGCAGGTTTTTGTTAAGAGGTGGCAGATCTGAGACTGTTCCTGACACACCCAACTGCAATGCTTTGGTCTGGGTACTATTCTCAGATAAGTATGTTATACTGATTAAAGAAAGTGTGTTATCATATCTGTATTTAAGTATACAGCTTCATAGCCTGTGTTTTCTTCTACTCTCTGCTGCTTAGTACAGGGGGAATCCAAGTAATAAACTCGAGCCCACCACAATCAAGGAATTGTCCTTTACACTGATCTTAATGCCAAGAGGGAGAACTATTTAACACAGGACAAGAGCCCCTTTGCACCTCAGAAACTCTGCAGGCAATGTAAGTGTCTGCAGAGGAATTTAGTGAGTGTACAGCTAGACAGATGCACCTGGGCTCATCCCCACAAGTCCTTGCTTAGCAATTTCCAATGGCATGTAAGTACCTTATACAGTCACTGATCAGTCAGAGTGAAATGACTCATTGAAACCAGAGACACAGCAACTTAAGCCAGGGACTGTTTCTTGCACTTTGTTTCTTGTTTCAATAGATCTCAAAAGAGATGAGAAAAGCTAAGCCAGTAAAGATATTACTGTTATATGATGTTATTTGGCATTCTTGTACTCATGATTTGCGTAGTTTGAGACAGACGAAACTGTTTACAAAGTCAGGCTCCCAAATTAAAGTTCTTTCTCTATTGCGCTGTGTCAATGTAGACACTGACCAAGGGACACAGTCACAGCCCTTCTTTGTTTGAAGAGTGCTTTTGAAGGAAATTATAATTTACTGCACTATTTAGAAAGTAATTACAATGGAAGAGAGTAAAGTGACTTAACAACATATATCAGTTCTGTAAGAAAGGTCTCTACTGCAATGCCCTTGTTCTTGGGACCAGAAGTCATCTGCGGGATGACTGAATTGTCAGTCACTCATGCATTTAATGTTTCAGCAGTACCACTACAATAACCTGTGCCTGGGCTGCTGTGTAATACAAAGGAATTTGTTCAGTATGTTTTTCAGACAGGAATATAACATCAGCAGTGTTTCATTCCTGCTTAGGTGCTGAAACATAAAAGATAGAAAACTAGAGAAGAATTTTTTCATTCAGATTTCCTAATAGGCACTGATTATTTTCCCAGTTTCTATGGCACTATCACCATGGCAGCTGGCCATTTTAATCAAAGGCATTTGAACACATTTCTGATAACATGACAGTATTACATCTCCTGGTCACACGCAGCAGCAACCACTTTGTACATTTCCATAGGACACGGGCCACTAATGTCAGCAGACATCAGGATTAGAAATGTGATATTTCAAGCATCTAATTAAAGGACAAGTTCTCAGTGTTCCTTACACTAATTCTGAAAACAATAGCGGAAATGTAACCATTGCGTCCAAAATGAGAATCAAAATTCTTCCACAGCTTGCTCAGTTTCTACATGGGTTTTGCCCCTTCTTTGATTAACTACTCAATGCAAATGATTACTCAGCAGATCCTAAGAGAATGTGCAAGTGAAAAAAAATCACTGTAGAGAACTGAGTATCTGCAAAACACTGACAGACAAAAATAGCTACTTTACCCTTTGTACAAAAACCCCCGTACTTTGTTCTGTGTACAGGCTATACCGAAGCATCGCATACACGCCTGAAATCATGATCAGAGAGCAGCAAAACTCAGTGTTCTGACCAATGGAATTTTCAATATACAATGGGAGGCATTCTAATTTTACTAAATATATCATGAAGTATTTGCAGATATGCTCAGTCCAAAAAATGTCCTGCAAGTATTGAAAAACACTTCCCACAACAGTAATCCTCCATGTCTTCTATAAAATACATAAGAAAATACATTTTCAAACAAATTAGAGCGAATTCATACCTTTTTCCTGAGATGTCCAACTTTTTTAGTGTGAAAATGTATTTCAAAAGACTGAGATACTCTAAAATAATAAATGAATTCATAAACCCTTTTAATAAAAGCTAATAAGCAAGTTGAACAATTTCTCTATTTCAGGCCTAAAGCTTTTCAAAGGTTTCATCCAAAAGCTATTAAATAAATATAGATGATGTCAATAATCCACAGTAAAACACTACAGCAAAGCACTATGACTAAAAAGCACCAGTATAACAGTATCCTAAAATAGATAACACTGCCCTCAAATAACAGAGCAACAAGAAACTTCAGTAAACCAAGAATGAGACTTGAAATACATCAGAATTAGCTTTGTCTTTTTAAACTACTTAAACTCAGAAATAATCACAGAAGCAGTGATGTTAGGAGAGCAATATGAAAACAGAACTGTAAGTCTTTCATATCTCCAGTACCTCCATGCTTGTCAGATTTACAAGTTTTCCTCCCTCGGGTCAGTAGTTGGGGAAGGACAACTAAACAAAGAGTCTAGAAAATATCTGACAGTGAAACTTGTACCGTTATATTTACATGTATATACTAATTAATCTGCCCTTAAAGCAAAACCAATCAATTACCATCAAGGATTTGAAAACAGTTCTGCCATCTTACTTGACTTGTCAGTTTTGTGTCATGCTTTGCCTTAGGAATATAATGATAAAGGAATACAAGAAAGTGCAATATAACATCTATACAATATTTCTATCACGCCTCAACCGGTAAGCTACTTTTTTGTAAGACTATACAGCTGAATTTTCAGACCATCTAAGCAGCCAGGTTAATCTCCCAGTTTTTTCATTAGGGCAACCTGATCAATTTGTTTAGAAGGTGCACATCCCATTTAGCTTTATGCTTTAGTCTACATATCTATGAACGCCTGTGTAGTCATATCAATGATACATGAACCAGTAGAATACAAAATCTTCAACAACAACAGCAACAACAACAAAGCCTTTTCTATTTTCAGTCCTCAATTTAATAACAGTTGCACTGGGTATTTTAAGCTTATCATTTGCTTAATTAAAAGTTTATGTTTAATTTTTGCTTAGTATGAATCCCAAGATATCTTATGAAACTCAAGTCAAAAGGAGCTTTAGATTTCATGATGTTTTTGAAATGCAGAATATATTGAACAGAAGGAGACTTCATTAAAAACTGCAAGATATGAGGCACAGACTATCTGGAAACAAACATTCTGTTAGTTCTCTCGTCCTTTCCTTCTTTCAAGTCCAACTTTCTCTCCTGTATAACTCAATATATAACTATGCCTTGCCAGTGTTCTTCTCCTCCCATGAAGATTACAGAGGGTTACTGAGCCTAAAGCAAATAATCAGCTAAATAACAGTATGCGACAACACGATGATATACACATCTTTTAAATTCTTGTGTCTATGCAGTATATAACAGATTAAATAAAAACCCCCTTTTTCCACCAAATAACACAGGTATGACACCAATGAACTCATACAGGACTCTAAGTGGCCTGAAAGCACCACAGGAATTATATTTAAAACATACAGTTTTATTTAAATTAGATGTTCTATGTATAGTACTGATTAAAACATAGACTCCCAAATTTTTAAATAAGTAAGATGAAGGGCAGCTATGGCAACAATCAGCACAAGGGCTGCACTGGTAACATCAGTCAGTGTTCACAGCCTGCATGTGTACAGCTCTATAAAACTCCTTACCTGGAGTGCCATTCACTCAATGGCCTTTTTGCTGAGTCTGCCAACATGACAGCAAGAGAGATGCGCCAGGGCAGTGAAAGATGCAGAGTTAGACTTACTCGGGAAGGACTAAGTACCTTTCGACCTGCTCATTACACGCTTCCTTGGAGTCTGTAACATCCAGCCACCATCACCGCTACATGCATTTGTATTGATTCAACCAAGGCTAAAATCTTCTAGAATCCACTTTCAAAAAAGACCCCAAACCAACAAACCAACCTTTTTCAAAACCAGATACAATACAATTAAGCAAACAATCAGTTAATTTTGCCCTATACATACACAAAAATATTACTCTATTAGACCTGATCCCTACCCAGCCTCAAACTCTTAACAGTTGTTATATTATACCTGAATTAAGCTGTCCTAAAGCTGACTGAGTTTCTTGTAAAACTATGGACATGAAAACATAGTATCACAAAAGAACCAGATTCACCAAGGTGTCGTTCCTACCCCATGTCTGTCATACCATGATTGCTGCTGTGTGGGCATGCACAGCTCACAGAGGTTCTGTACTCCACACCAATGCTGCAGCTTTATCAAAAGCACACAGGCTTGCAATAGAAAGAGTTCCAGAGGCTAGTAGGCACTGATAATCATCTGTATTCCAGATTCAAATGGGAAAAGTCTAGCTGCTCCTGTGTGAGCAGCACAGTCATACTAGGGAAAAATCTGGCCTCCATCCATAGAAAGGAGACCATTTAGTCAATTCACACCAACAGCAGAACACAGAGCCAGATCCAGCCTCAACAGCTAACACACTCATATTTTAATAACAGATCGTAAATAACAAAACAACACTTTTCCTATCAACAGCAGTTTCAATTCTAGAAGCTTAATATAATTTGCTTTAAATCTGTGCCATAGCAACCTTTATTAAAGTCAATGTCATCTGTAAGGACTGAGTTAAAATAAAATGTGGGCCAAATTTATCAGACATTCATTTCCTTTGGATATAGAGCTCAGAACACTCACTGTGTGTCATCCTAGATATGATAAGAGTTGCATATGTTGCATCCAGCAACATATTTTAAACCAGCCCTTTCCAAAATATTTCCCCTGACCATCAGTTTTGAGTATTCATCTGAGATGGTGAAGGTCAAATGAAAAGTGAGAAAGGTTTCTTTCTGTTTACATTCAATTCATACCCATATGCTAGAAAATGCAGCACTATTCAGGCCTCGGGAGAGAAGCCTCAAGAGTTTATTAAAATATGACAGTGTTTTAGTTGGTCAATATAAAGGCACATCCAAGGGACAACAGAAGAGACCATTCCCTCCGGCTGTGGGAGCTGTGTATGCCCACGTAGCCATGAATATCATTGTGTGTGCAATACCACTGACCAGTGATGAGGAACCTGCTGTGACAGAACTACAGCAAAAGTAGTCAACAATTTACTCTTTTATTTTCAGCACCGGCTCACAGGGCATGCTGCATCTTTATGTCAGATAGGTACCAAACGGGTCTCCAGAAAGCGCTGAGAACAGACATATTCCTACAACCTCCAGGGTAAGCGTAGGGGTAGTGAGCTTTTTAAATTTAGATTATGTAAGGTCGTGTGCCTCACTGCATTATGTTTTATATGCACATTATATCTCATTGCACTATATTGCACCCTGTGAACTCCTAATGAGCATTATTCACACAAATCCAGGATACCCTTTCATAGCTCTTTCGGAAGGAGAACAAATATCATATGTACATCTAATAGTTATCGAATGAGGTCAATCCCCCCAAATGTCCTGACATGGTCCAAGAAACACAGAAGGACATACCACCTGCCCAAATCGGCCTTTTGCCCAAGCAGCACCGAACCACCCCGCCAGGGAACAGGCTTCTTGTAGAGGCTGGAGCCGCGGATGCAGGAGCGAAGCGAGTCTGCAATGCAGAAGCCCTTCCCGGAGCTCATCAATGAGCCGGGGGAGACGGGGCGGGGGCAGAGCCGGCAGCCCTCCCCGCATCCCCGCCACGGCAGCCCAGGCACGGGGCGGGAGGCGTTTCTGAACGCCCGGCTTTGCCCTCCCGGGCTGCGGCCGAGGGCGCTGCCCTCAGGGCTGTGCGCCCGCAGCTCCGCACAGCGGGAACTTGTGCGGCCGGGGCGGCGCGGGCAGCCCGCGGCAAGGACACGGCTGCGGCCGGGCCCACCTGTGCCACCTGCGCCGGTGCCGCCGGCC
>VZRL01003889.1:129313-177249 GCA_013397895.1 Origma solitaria | reverse complement strand
CGCGGGGCTGCCGTGCCGCCTGCCTCGCTCCGTCCCTCAGCGGCCCCGAGCCAGCACGGCCTCGGCGCTGCCGGACGATGCCGGCGGCCACTCCCGGCCGGGAACGGCCCCAGCCGCCGCTGCACCACGAGCGCTCCTCCGCCCCGCGATGGTCCCCGCGGCAGGGGGAGATGGGAAGCGTTGCTTCTTCCCGTTTCCATCCTCCTTCTGGAAATCGCCATGCCCCGTTTTGCCCACTGCAGAGTGGGGTATGTTACAGTAAGTTACTGCTTTCGATGTGCCTTCTATTTCGACATGAAAGTCTACTTCAGCCTACAGTAACTTCCCAACTAACCTGGTTGCAGCTGTTCCAGTGTGCACGCAGGTGTGTTCTGCCTCACTCGGTTAAATCTACCTTCCCCACACCAAAGCAGTCTTTCACTGTTACTCTTCCCATAACACTAGAGTTGAAAAGGAAATGGATTAAGGAACGCACTTAGAACTAAGCATTCCCTTTTCCCACTTACTGTGACAAAAATGAAACATGCAAGACCAAGAACTCAGCAAAATACATGGAATAGAAGGGAAAAAAATATCACAGGTGTACCTGTACTTGCTCAAGAAAGGACTCCTTATCTAGAAACAGTAAGAATTCTCATCTGAAATCAGCTTACTACTGATGACGTGCAATCAGTGGCAGATACAGCAACCCTAAATCCTTAATGAAACACCAGCGGTAAACAATATACATTTAGCACCAACACAACACATCTGGAGAAGTACATTTGGTGACACATGAAAAGAGTTTTGCAGATACGCATTTTCATATCATAAGCAAATGAGGGTTGATGGTTAGGGAAGAAAACCAGATCTAGTTCTCTGATGGAACCCCGATATCATTTTAGAATATTCTTGAAACCCCCAAAAGAATCTCATCTTATCTTTGAAAAACATTTCCTTTTGCAGCTAATATGGAGGACAGGAAAAAAAAAATTGAAAAAGTTCCCAACAGTTGCACATACAACCTTGTCCAGTAAATGCACTGAGCTATAAACTTTTGGCAAACCACAACAGGCAAAAAACCAGAACAGCTTTGTCCAATACTGTTTTGGGCCTGCGTAAAATGAACTCTCATTGTTTGCCCCTCACATTCTCTATTCTCCTTAGAGAAATTCTTTATGCTCATGATTGAAGACTACTTCACCCCAAAAAGCCCATGAGCAGAACAGTTCCTTGGTTTCTTCACCAGTGCAAAGTCCAGCATTCTTTAAGTGAGGCGAAGAAAAATAAATTGTGAAATGTATGGATAACACACTCAAAAAGAATCATAGTTACAGAAAGACATACCTTTTTCTTTTCTTTGATGTGATTGTCTGTACAGATTGTCCTACAGCTGATTCCCAGCCGATGAGAGTTCTGTCTGTAAAAGAAAGAACAGTTTAGCAGAGTTTTGCTGAAAGCTCTAGCCCATTTGCCTTGCAAAGGAAATGAATTAGTGAATATGTGACCCTCAGATGGCTGCTCTCAGGACTGAAGATACTCTAAAAGTAGCCACAGAGGCTATGTAGTTCCAGAGATTCAAACACAGTTTGATTTGAAGGCTCCAGTTAGCCAAGTGGTGATACAGAGACACGGACTCATTTAGATGGTCACTGCAAAAGAAGTGGCCAGTTGTCTTTCTGTCAGGCAAATCCAGAAATGCCAGCTAAAGTCTGAAGGGCTTAGCAAAGGAAAGGGTGGCCAGGTACATGCAGGAAGAGGCTATCCTTTGAGGCCTGAAAGTTCCTCATTATTCATCTTTTCTTCCTACTAGGAAAACAAACATGTTTGTAACAGCCAAAGTGCCAGGTGAAGTGTGAAAATGCAGAGATGCTGGATCTAGGTGAAGTGTTTGCATTCTTTGGGGACATTATGTTTTGCCTCCATGGAAGTGGTGGAATCTCCAAACACAGCAGTGCGAACAGATTCAAGAAACAAAATTCTTTCGTCCCAAGAGGTGCAACAAATACTGCAATCTCTCATCTGTACATCTTCCCCCTCTTCAAATTAGAAAGCAGGTGTTCAGTAGTCCACAAAGATCAGGAACCCAAAGATCACAAAGTCATTCAGAAATCTTTAATTTCCAGGCTTTAAGAGAAGGGAAGCATGCTCATGGACTGACATTCCCTGCAAAATCTGTTGTGTATTTTCTGCGGCCATACACAGACAGAGGGGGAAGAAATGAAAGAAGTTTTGTCACAATTGATGTTTGACACTGTTCATTAGTCCTGGGGGTTGGGTTACTGTCAGCATAAGATGACTTCAGAAGTAGAGAGGTTCCTGTCATGGGGGAAATGATCTGGTATCACAGAAACACAGAATAGTTTGGGCTGGAAGAGACTTTAAAGGTCAGAGGGTTCCAACCCTCTGCCAAGCTGCTCCAAGCCCCATCCAACCTGGCCTTGGGCACTCCTGGGGATGGGGCACCACAGATCCCCTGGGTAACCTGTGCCAGGGCCTCAGCATCCTCATGTCTGATGACACAAATCCAGTCCAGCATCCTTCCAAATTTTCATGGGAAAGAGCTATTTTGTAGAAAATTATCAAAACACAGAATTCATAATATTTAGAGGATAAAATGAGCTTAAATGAAAATCTGCTGAATCCTTAACTAGGGGAATGAGGTTTCCCGCACAGCAATTGCTGTATATCTCCTTGACATACTTTGATGTTTTCTTCATCCATCATACTTTCTCCTTTAGCCTGTCCACATTTCTACACCTCACTGACTGCAGGAAGTTCTTTAGAGGAGCCCAGACATGCTGAAACTTACAGAAAAGCTATAAATACATATATATGACAAAAAAAATGTGGAATCAGTATCTAATCAGTCTTTATTGGTCTGTTAGATATTTCAGCTTTATAAAACAACTTTATTTCTATTCTGTGTCTTTTGTCTTTAATATAATGAAGCATCTACTTCAAATTCCTGCTTCAGAAGACATGGAAACTGGGGCAAAGCTGTTAAAGACAAGTTATGTACCACAATTTAAACTATATACAAGAGAAATGCAAATTGGATCCCTTTCCATTGTGACTGACACTGAATATAAACGGTAAGAACAACTTTCTGCTTTTATTTCTGCTAATACCTGTCTGCAAGAGCATTGGAGACTAGATACAAATAGACACACAACAGTTGCATCTTGCATACAAGATAGAGATATTTATGCTTAGAGTCCAACGGAAAGTTTTTCAGAAATTCTATCTTTGTCTAATAAAGTGAAGACACAATCAGCTATCCCCAAGAAGAGAAACTCCTCTTGTCATCTTTTACAATTGCTACATGAGAAATAGCTCTTATTGATACTTGGATGGTAGCTCTGTAGCACCTGGAAGAGTTTCTAATGAAATACCTCTTAATAAGAAGTATTATTCTATTTTAACATACAATATCCAAAGAAAAGTATTTCCTTGAAGGCCTAGGAAAATCTTCTTTAACTGTAGATGTAAATTAAAGCTTAAAATAAATAAATAAAACCACACAGACAAGGTGGCCAGTTGAAAAGGCAAGAAGGACATACTCATACTATCTCCAAATATTTAATTTGAAGCACAAAGGAGGGGGTATAACTATTTTTCAACTGGCTTTGAGTAATTGTAGGTAATAGTACTTAAAATCAGGGTTACTATGAGTTGCTGCTTCCCCTCCTTATGTTTATAGAAATCAAATCATCAGAATTTTTGCTCCTCAATCCTACACTATTTAAAGAACATACACTGCAGGCCAGGACAGAATAGGGGCAGCGCAAGAAATCAGACTGATTACCCCTTCTTCCTTCTGACCTGTGAGACTGGGACTGAAAAGAGCTTGTTTCCTAATTAACTTGATTTTTAAAGGTCTTATTAAGTGTCACTGAAATCAGCAGCATTTCTTGCCAGCCAGTTGCTTTTATTACTTGTTGACTCTGTAAATATCTACTCAACAAGAACACATTTTTCTGTCAGGTCAGCTGGGAAGTTTATTTCTCCCGTCATTACATCAGATTACTATTTTACAGTTACAGACAGATTGTTATCACCCTTCAGAGACTTTAAAAATAATACAATATGGTTCCTGACACTCACAAGCAGACTGACAAATGCCACCCACACAATTAGCGACACATTTTTTATGCTGCATGCAAGAAGATTTGCTCTACAGATGTTTTGGAGTTAATTCTGCAGTGGAACCTGGCACAGAACAGAATGCATGACACTTCTGCACTGAAACTTGCAGCAAATCTGCAATGCCTTTGCAGTTTACTGGAGAGAAAAGTGGATCTAGGAGTTGTTTATCACAGACAAAAGCGACATGACGTTCCAATTAAAAGTTTTTTATTTCTTATTTTTAAATCAAGTTGAATGGCTAAAAGGTCAGCACTACATGCATAAGGAACATGATATGCACTCCTGATTTATAAATAAGCAGGGAAAGCTTTGCTTTGTGAGAGTGACCATACTTTTTGGCTGATATTTCAGGAGTGGAACAAACAGTAAACTTCCTAATCCTTTGGATCTCAATGAACAGAGAAGTCTTTCAGAACAAAGTTTAGAACTTGTGGAAGAAGATAACTGCCCGTGTGCTATGACAGAGAGCACTTGGAACAGTCCATTCTGGATATGGACAATAATCGTGTAATGAGGGTCATCTCAGCTTTCTTTAATAGAGCATTGCCCTTGCATTACCATATTACTGTGAAACACAGGACTTGTTCATTTACCAGCTAAACCCACAGTAATGAGAGAACATCCGTGTGTATTCCTGACTCCTGCTGAATTGCAAGCTCCTAATATATTTTTCACATCTATGTAAAGGCACATCAATACTGTTCCAAAAATCATAGAACCAATAAGCAGGCTTGGGGCAATTGGTTTGAAAAGAAACAAGACACAACTTTTAATAACTAACAGCTTTTACAAAGTGCTAAGAATTAAAAGCGGGAGATACATTCTGCTCAGTTTGCAGGAGCCTTGGAAAGAGCAAAGAAAACACTGTCTTTTCAAAGGTAGTGGCAATGTCAAATATTTTACTACTGAAAGGTAAATTTTCTTCTGGATTACTGTGTTCATCCTGAGAATACTGTCTATGAGCAGAAGCTGAAGAGACTCAGAAATATTTAAAGAAAGAAAAGACTTCTAGGTGAACAAATTATGCAGTTAGTAAGACAACAGTAGTGGGCTTTCTTATTATCCTCAATGGGGAAATCCAAAGGAACATGTTATTAAAATGAACCCCAGTGACTGAAATTACAATACTTCCCCTTCCTTTTCAATGCATTAACTGCCACTGGAACGCAAATTCTCAACACATCTGAGACCAAGAGATGAAAACAAAGCCTGGACAAGCAAACAACTCTGGAATTCTCAATATTGCCTAATGACATTAGGTACCCAATTCTTACAAACATGTACATAGGAAGAAAATTATTAAGGAATATTTTCATCTGTTGGCTCATAATATAAGTTATTTTATTCTTCCATGAAAGAAAAACATTATTAATTGTTTAAATACCAATTATGGTTATTCCTGCCAGGAAAACTTTGCTACTCCTATTGCACCAGCACACCGAAGTTAAGTGCCTTATAAAACGTGTTTCTTTCTCTGTGATACAACTTTGAACAGATGGGTTTTCACTACTAAGAAATCTTCAAAGGTCTCCATCAGCACCTAGTCATAAAAGCTAGAAATTGTGATCAATATTTAGTTGCTTTAGTTAAAGTTAATATACTCAGTTTACATATTCAATAGTACCAAATGGAACATAAACCTAAACAGTTTATTACTACCTTAGGGTTTGGGGTTTTTTTTATTTCTTAACCAACTAAACACAATCATGCTAAAATTTCTACATCATTATTTGAATTTACAAAACAGCCATTCCTGAGCCTGGCTATAAGACTAACTTAATGGTCCAAAGGCTGCTTCAGGCTGGAAGCAGAAATTAAAAATTGGTCACACTGAATTGGCACTTGTCATAGGGATGTTGGACACCATTATTCCCTGTATGCACATGTAGCTCCTACTAACATTAGTGGGGTTCCCAAACACATTCAGAGGAAAGCTGGCCCCATTACGTGAACATTGTTGCAAAAAGACTCTTATTTCTCATGCTAGATGGATGGAATAGAAGTTTTCAACACTGGTTCATTGAAGAATATGAGAGAATACACTGCTATTAAATGAAGGCATGGCATGGCAGAGGACTGAAAGCCTGCCTTTGGCAACAGGGGGCTACAGGGAGCAATAGCATACCCTAGGAATCCCCTGCTTCAGAGTAAGGACCGGTCTGGGAATGAGGCTACAGGGACTTCATTCAGGTTTCTGCCATGGATGGATACGTGGTTGACCACATGCACAGCTTCATCTCTTCAGAGTCCATTAGAGCCATCTAATACAGCAGACACCTAACACAGCTGTCCACATTCAAAGCCTGCACTCATTATTTAGTCACAGAGCCTTTAGAGGACTCCCAGACCTTTAATACTCCATTGAGTATTAAAGAAGGCCAGATGCTGCTGCAAACACTTAAATATGAATGATTACATTTCCACTAGCAGCAAAATAGAGTGCTTTTTTAACTCTGCAGGAGGAAAAAAGCACTGGCTGAAGAAGAGTCAAAGGAAAAACCATAGAACACCTCTCATTTGAGTAATGGCACAGCACATACCTGTGTCAAGGCTACCCAGGGTCACCCTTCCTGATGAATACAACTGAAAATGAAAGAACAGTTCCCTGAAAACCTTTCCTGCAGGGATGTCTCATCACCAGATTCTGCAGCAAAGAGTTAAAACAAAGGTCTTGAGATTAAGAAGTGTGAAGGACAGCAAGCCAGAAGACATGAAAATGCACTATCCCTTCCTGGAGCATCTGCTACACATCTCATCCACAGCCACATGCACACTGAGGAGGAGGATGTGACTGACGGGAAGCACTGCAGTGCCATGGCAGAGCAGAAAAACCCCAGCACTCTCTGGGTGATGCATATAGGTCAGTAGAGCGTGGAAGAGGATGGGATTTCTGAAAGAACTTTCTGAAGAACAGCTGAGGAACAGCATAGAAACCTGGGATAACACGAGGTTTGGGATAACACGAGTGGTCAAGAATTCCTAATATATGTGCACTCAACAGCAATGAAATATCTCAGTCCTGTGTCACATGAACAGTAGTGATATTCACAGGAACTATAAAAACAAGAGGATGGAAAAAAACAGTATTTTAAATACAGTGTAAAATTTGCAATAGCCACAGAGAAACAAACAGCTTAATTATCAAGCATCCCAATCAGAAATTCATCTACTGCAATAGCAGATTTGCTCTTCCCACCAGTTAGAGAAGAAATCCTGGTAACCTAAGAAGTGAAAAATTAGGTGTACATAGAACTAGTTTTGCAACTGTTAGCTCAAGGTCCAGAGCCATGGCAGAGTACTACACGTTTCAGACCAGCTTATAAAGGAATATTTCTTGTTTTGCCCCTCAAAAGGCAATTAAAAGTTGCAACTCAAAACCACAGAAAAGAGTATTATTTAGATAAGAGATGCTGTAAAACCACTCTTCAATGGTAACCAGTCCCTAAATCAGCCTTTATGCTCCTGCACAGTTCTCTCCCCAATATATAACAGAAAATAAAAATCATCACTCCCCTGCTCCTCCCAGACATACAAAAAAAGAAAAGTAAAAAATTACAAACAAATGACTTAGTACTAACAAGCAGTTAATTGACCAGTTCTTAGCTGCTAACACCTCCTCAATTACAAGTCTATGTTTACTCTTTGGCTCACCACAGGGCTATTATTTGCCCCTGGAGAGCAGAGGAAGGTTTTATGGATAGAAACAGCAAGCAGGAAGTTCTTTACATCAAAGGAGACAAACCTGTTTCTTAAAAACCCTGATGTGCATCTCAAAACACAGAAGGGCAGGATGCTTTCTAAGGCCAGTCATTACAGTGGGATTTACTCAAGGCTGAAAAATTAATGACTCACCTATCTAGTTCTCTGGTTTAGAAGTTCAGAAACTGGACGGGAAAAGGGAAAATCCTTAGTCTTTATTTCTGCTCTTCCATTTCTCGGTTCTTATTCCCTTCTCCTCAAGCAGGAACAGGCCACATGCTGACTAAAGGCAACCCCAGAACACATTTGAGCTAAAGATTCTACAGTATTGGCCCCATCCCCTATGTCAGGCCAGTTTCCCACACTGTCCAGTGCTACCAAACCCAGGAGAACTCAGCCCACATGTATAGCCTATGAAAAGTGGGCAGCTTCTACCAACAGAATTTACTAGAAGTGTTACCTAGAAAAAAAAAAAAAGGAAAAAATTCCAGCTTTGGCTGACAGTACAGAAGACCTAATTAAACAATTGCTTTATTTTTCCTTCTCTCCAGGCAAAGAGCTGAGTTAGGTCCCATCAGAGGTTTCCTGATAGAAAGAATGTTTAATGGTAACACCATAGAACTCATCTAGTTTGCTCTTACACATAATGCGGACATTCTTAACTAAGAGCACCAGAGGGTCTGTGAATCTGAGATAAGATTTTATCCTCTGAAGCCTCTGAAGAAATGAGTTTTCAACAGTTACTCCATTTATGCTGATTCTGAGTTGTGGGTTTTTCAATTTGAAGTGAGCACAGAGCACACTGTATGGCTGGAGTTTACCTCAGGACACTCAGCTCTGACTCATCACAGTAATTCTGTGACACCACTGAGCAGACAAGCACTCCCTGGGCAGATGGGTGGATGCCACACGTCAGTCCAGGCTGTAATGACGAGAGAAAGCTCACATGCAGCAGTTTCAGGGTTTGCAATGTGCAGAACTTTGCCAAGCACATGTTCAGGAGGCTGGATGCTTCCTGGAGGCACTGTTCCCAGAGCCAGAGGCTTTACTTGCATGTGCACATTTGATATGAGATGCTCTCCAATGTGCCACAGCCCAAGCTCCAGCTCCAATCAGGATGCTCAAGCAGGATGAAAATCTGGACAAAAGCACCAAGTCTGCATATTTCACTGTTCAAATTTCTGGAAGAAACACAGAATGTATTCAGGATGTTTGAGAATCAGAAAGAAAGGAAAAGGCAGGACAGTTACATATCTAAGTTTCTCTCCTGCTGCAGCTCAGCTTAAGCTGAAAGACTACATCAGATCTTCCCACAGCAGCCACTAAAAACATTCCTGTGACAAAACCAATTTCATCTCTCTGTTGATGGAAGAGAAGCAAGTAACACACAGAGGGAAAACAAATAAATAGAAACATAATGAAAAATTAATTTTATAAGAAGATGGCATTCAAAATAGTTAGCCCTTAGACACAAGGTAGGACCTCAGAGACATGAGTGGCAATAGTATGTGTGCAAGAGGCACAAGGATAGGGCTGATACTGACTGCGGGGAAGTCAACAGCAAAAGCCTCATACAACACAAGATTAAGTTCTCAAATGAACAGAATTCTTGTGCCTATGAAATTCAGAGGTCTTTATTTATTACAGAAAAGCCTACTTTGCCCCTCTACAGATATTCATTAAAATGCTTCTTGTGTAATTCAAGCGGGTTTTCCCTGAGAGACATCCTGACATACACTGTTCCAATAGGTAACAATTCCACGGAAAGTAATTGGACATGCATTCCTTCTGGTGACTTCAGTCTGTCAACATCTGTTAAGACTGACTTCATTTAAAATAAAACTTTCTTGGGGCAAATATATTTTTACCATCAACTAGAATTTTTTCACATAACTGCAGCCAGAACTTGCACTGGCAAGCCTGCAAATTTTATAATTAAACCAAAATATGTATACACACAGGCAGGACAGAGACAGCAGAGTGACAGCAGAATCTGTTTTGTGTTTTTATTTGGGATTTTTTTCCCCTCCACTGTCATGCAAGGATGTTAATTTCTGATATACATACACAGGGATGATCAGCTCTGGACATGCATGCATTCTGGACAACAGTTGAGAGAAATGCAAGGTTCCCAGCAACAAGAGGGAAAAGAGAACTCTAGAGATCCATGCTGCTGACTCATTAAAATTGCTTCTCCATGAGCCTGGATTCCACAGTTGAATATCCTCAAAATGATCTTGCATAGCACAAGTCTTTTTTTTTTTATTGTTGTTTTCTTTCCTTTCCCTGTACTAAATTCTATAAGCCAAAATAAAACAAGACTTAACCAGTCTGCTCTGTCAACATCTGTGGTGGACACAGTCCACCATGCTCTATTTCATACAGTATAATTGTTTGCATCACCTCCAGACTATCCTAGAAATGAGCCAAAAGTATTTTTTTTGCTCACTCCATTATTTTCTGTAGTCCACAATAAAATGTGATGAGACTCATTTTCACCAATTTTAAATAGAGAGGAATTACTATCAGCAAACACTGAACATTTCACATTACAAATGTGTTGGTTTGCTCCTCCACATGTGGTGCAAGTGTACCACTGTGGCATACACAGCTCTGGAGATGTAGCTTGTAGCTGTCCACAGGGACACAATTATTTCCAGAGATCATTATTCTGCTACAGTAACACAACAGAATAGCATGAAATCAGCTTGCGGTGGAGTTTGCCTTTCTGGATTTTGGCTTTTCTGTTTCTGGGACTGTTACTCCTCTGAGAATTACCAGCACATTGCTCACAGCCTGAAGAGCAGAAAGCACATGGCACAGGATAAACAACCAAACACACTTTACACATTATTCTAGTAGATGGGTCAGAGGCACTCTCACCTTGCTTTTAAACAAAGAAACATAAAACCACAGGGCTTATAACTACTTTTTAACCACAATCCATCTTACATACCAAGTGGGAACCCTGCAGGAAGACTGAAATCAGCCCATGAGACACACCACTACCTTCAACAAGAGTTTTATTTCTGAACCAGCATTCTTTCTTTCCCTGCACTCAGCAAAAAGATTACTTTAAGCCTTTCTTGAAAGAAAAAAAAATAGCCTTTAAAATGATAATGTTCTCTAATTCTCACAATTATCTACAGAAAGTGTTTCAGTGGCCTTTGGGACTGAGAAATTTGACCTGCAGTTACAGGTTCTTTTCTTACTTTGATCCAAAGTGCCTCAAATGGCCTAATTAAACCTATCCAGGAAGTATCATAAGGACTGTGTCTTGCTCTGCTGCACCTCAGAGGGAAAAAGAAAGCATGAACATGATCTTCTACAGAAGGCATCCAAGCAATCTGTTCCATACAGCTGATGCCCTGGACAGGAACCTTCTGTATTCCATTGCTTTGATGCTGACAATTAAGTGCAAACTACTTATCATTATAACAGAAGTCTCTTCAGGTTACTAAGGTTAAAAACACCAGAACATGAGAAAAAACCAAAAACTATTTTGATCCATTTTGTCTATATTTTGATGTTTACAGAAGCAGTAATGAAAATACCATTAATGTACATTTAATAGACTTCACTAGAATGGCTATTTTCCTAAATAAGAGTAAGTTATTTGGCTTGGATGAGCCATCTCTGCTAAAATAATAATCCTTAACCCTTCCTGCTCAAACACTCCCTAGAGCTGACTACTATTGAGTCTCCATTCTCCTGCCTCTAAAAAAATTCAAAAAAATCACACTAAAATTAAAACCTAACTGGACATAAATATAAATAACTGCTTCAGTCATCCTTAGTTCCTTTAACTCATGTCAGCTCACAGATAATGTTTTAGAAGTCACAGAAAAAATTATGTTGGAAGGAAGGTAGCTAGTCCAGCTTGCTGATCAAGCTAATGTTAAAATTACCATAACACATCATCATTTTATAGTAAAATCACCAGGCAACTAAACCATGTGCTGACACCAGGCTTTTTATTTCTTGCACAAAATCATGAAATTAAAAATTTACATTGGTAGTAATTCCTGTGAAGTTTATCAGGTAACCTCAGGTGTGGGAAAAGGGCTTATATACTACTCCCTTTCTTGCCATTCCAAAATATTCCCCAGTGATAGCTGTGCATTCTGACTTGGGTGGCCTCACCTCGAGTCTGTGAGCAGTTTTGGGTGCCACAGTATAAGAAAGGCATTAAGCTATTAGAGAGTGTCCAATGGGGGCCATGAAGATGGTGACAGGTCTGAAGAGGCCATTTGAGGAGTGGCTGAGAGCACTTGGCCTGTTCAGCCTGGAGGAGACTGAGGGGAGAACCCACTGCAGTTACAAATTCCTGTGAGGTTTGGGGCGGACACTGATCCCTGCTCTGTGGTGACACTGATAGGGCCCCAGGCAATGGCCTGAACCTGTGTCAGCAGAGGTTTAGGTTGGATATTAGGGAAAGATTCTTACCCCCGAGGGTGTTTGGGCACTGAACAGCTCCCCAGGGCAGTGGTCACAGCACCAGCCTGACAGAGCTTGGTGCTCTCAGGCACAGGGTGGGATTGTTGGGGTGTCCTGGGCAGGGCCAGGAGCGGCACTTCAGTGATCCCTGTGGTTCCCTGCCAGCTCAGGATGTTCTCTGATTATATAAACAGACACTTTCAGGAATGCCATGATCAAGGTAGAATCAAATCGAGATATTATTTACAAAAGGAGGAGTAGTTGAAGACAGGCATCCAAGAGAACTCTCAAGGAAGAGATGGGATGGGAAATAGAGCTACGAGCTTTCTCTATTCTGAAAATACATTCAGTATTAAAACAACAAAAGCTTTTTCAAAACTACATTTTAAATTTAGTTAAAGTAGTGGGTAAAGCTTAATTGACTAGACTTAGCTCTCTAGAATATAATGATACTAAGAAGACAAAATTGAAATGGCCATAAAACACTTATCAGATGACTGTGAAGGTCAAAATAGTACACTTCACTCTCAATTTTCATGAGTATTATGTAACTCATCTGAAATTCTACTCTTAAAGCAAAAAGTGTTTTATAAAATGTTCCTCCTCCTCTCTGACAGTTAGAAAAAGAGCAAGGAAGAAATCAGATTTGCATGGAATTAATTCTGACTCATTAAATGAAACTTTTTAAGAATCAGTGAAACAATATTCACCTATTACAGTTTATAATCTCAAAAAAATTCAACCTCTCAGGTATGGCAGCTGCACTGTATCTCAGAAACCTCCCTCTGCACTCACAGGTGTCATCACTCCTAACTCCAACTCACACATTTTATAAGTCTTCATTCAGGGCAAAGCATTAGGAAGCAACAGCACTTCATAGCAATCAGTTTCCTACTACCCACACCACATTTCTCAGTGTAACAGAATTCACCTGTCTTAATGAGAAAGACTGAACTTTTCATTAGTCAAATAACCTTCCTCACAATTATCAAGCAAAACAGAATCATCAGCTAGTTTAGTACCACAGATGAATTTGGGAAGAGAAAACAGATGCACAAATTATCTCTAGCAGATCCCCTGTGAGCTTCCTATGGGCCGCTTCCATTTGCTGTGTATCTCATGCCCATAAGCCAGAAGCAGTGCGATACCCCTACAGGGAGTTTGTTCTCTGCAGTAAATCATGAAGGAGTAAAATTTAGATAATAGTTCCTTTCATCACTATTCCAATCTGAAATAGATCCTAATAAAGAATTAATTCCAGCAATATATTGTATTTTTATCTTTTTAGACACAACTTGCTAGTGACATACTCAAACTGTGGAAAGATAAACAGTTACTTCAGCAGACCTACCTTTGCACTGTGTGCAAAAAACCCCTACAGATCATACTGAGGGGAGCATTAGGCTTTAACAACCTGCAATTTCCTTCTTTTTTACTGTGGTGAAAGTAGAAATAGAAAAGAAACCTCATTCATCTACATATGTATATGCAGCACACAATAAACCTACTGTTAAACCAAAGGCACTCATTTTGTGAGAACTGTACAGAAGCCAAAGCCCAGGTGCAAAAAGAATAATCTCGATATATATCCATGTGACTCAGTGATCTTGAAAATTCAATATAACACATTTATCCTATTCCTTGTTATCAACAACAGTGGCCATCTCTTGGTGTTTAAACTGAAGAAAAGAAGGATTTCTTAAAGATGCCTCATCGAAATAAGGCTTGAGTTTTAAAGCAGATAATTAGACCTATATATATAAGCATTAGAGAGACAGAACTTTGCCAATACCAGGCAATTCATATCAGATTTCAAAGCAACTGCTTCAAGGTAAATAGTCTTATAAGAATCACCAAGAGGAAAGATATACAATAGCACAAACCCCCTTGTAAACATTCTAGAAAAAGAACCATTTTCAGTTGAAACCAGAGGAACTGAACTGCCTGGAACTCATTTGAAAAGCATCCAACTCCCCCCAGTCCCTTCACTGTTTTTATTTCTTAGCTGCAAGTTAAAATATAAAGAAATTATAGCCTTCAGATATGTCTGTCCAAAGCAACTCTGCTTTGGACATATAACACTTCATGGTCTCTTCAGCTTTTTACTGAGATATTAACACAAAAAAAGGGCAAATTTCCAGGCAGTAAATTGCTTTTATTTCCACTTACCTCACCAGCAACAGCCCCCTACCCTTCCTAGAAGACAGAATTTTCTGCTGTTTATGTTGCTCTTTTTTGCCTCTGGAGTAGGGGCCACCCAAGTCTCTTGACCTGAGAACTCTTTTTTTGGTTGGGTCTCTGCAATGACCTGAATTCCTCACTGTCAGGTTCTTTCCCTGAAAGTGGCTCTTCACCACTACAACTCCAACCCAACCTTATCAGACCTGCAGTCTGGTCACAGTCTCCATCTAGTATTTCAGAGATTTACTGTCACCGACTGAATAATTGCAAAATCTATTAAGTCTTCAATTCTGTGATAAAGTAACACTGCCTTTGCAGGCCCTCTTTAAGTTTTCTAGTCAATACTTTAGAAGAAGCAATCTTCAAACTCATTTTTCCTAAAATCTTCCAGGTGTATACTGTGAGGCACCTGACAGAAGTGGAGTATTTCAGCCCAAAGTGTGTCAAAGGTATTTCCCAGGGGCAATCCCAAGAGGCAGATGCAAGGTGCCTCCTCTCCCACTGGCTGCAGTGTTGGGTTTGTGCTGACTGCCACCAGCCCTGCCTGTGCCCAGTGAAGAGGAAAGTCACTCAGAAGGACTTCAGTGGAGTGACCAGGAGTAAAGCTCTACCTGAGGAAGGTCTCACTGTAAGAACTGCCTTGACCACGGCCATAACCGTAACAAATGTGCACTTCTGAAGGGAAGAGAGGCTGTTTTGTAGGGCTGTGCAATAGGAGGAGACTGTACTGGGCCATAAAGGGAACGCTGCTACCTGCTCTACATAAGAAAACACCAAAAGGGAACAGACTCCTCCATTTATCATATGCTTTCCTCTCAGAATTATGTGAGCTCAGATTAAGTCCCCTGAAGCAACAACATCCAGGACATTTCATGTTCACCAAGGACAGCTACCAGAGCTTTGAGAATGACTTATCAGAATACAGCTCTCTGCCAGGATTAAGGACTTCCATGAAGCAGAAGAAATAAAGAAAGAAGAAAGGTATTCTGCCAGTTTGGATTGCTTCAGGCACATGCTGCTCTGTAACAAGCCAGCACTGGTGGGGGAAAGTCCTGTGTGATCTCTAAGGATGGCTCAGCTGAAAACACTTTGAGGGAACCAGCAATATGAAGTAAATGAGCCATTGGTGTTGAAGAAAAACATTTTAAAAGGTACGTGGCTTATGACTATTAAATAGACCTTTCTGGGATACTATGCTAGGTGCTAAAGCACATTTTGCACGAGAGTAACAAACAACTGGCAAGAAAAACTGTATTTGAAGAAAAGAAGATGGAAGGGAGAACTTTATCCAAACCAAGTTATTAAAATGGTGTTTTCCTTATTTCATGTCAAAAGCTTGTGTTACAAGTTCTAAGGCTAAAGTGTTATATGAACTTCAACTCAGTCTGATGCAATCCATGATAGACTTTCCACCTTTTTTTGTCAATTTTCCTTTTTTAAATGTAGCTGGGAGTAGCAAAAAAAAAAAGAATTAGCACAAGATTTAGAGTCAACTAGTTCAACATTGGGGGTGGAGAGGAGGAATAGATATATTTCTCAGCTTAAAAGTTTACAGGTTTGCCAGTCATATTTCCCCCACACATGCACACACACAATTCTAGTTCTAATACTTTCTAATAATGTTGCTAATAAATGGATTATTAGCAACATTATTAAAAAGCACTCTCAGATAGTCCATTTCATTATAACTGCATGAATCTCAACTGTAGCACAGTCTTCTTGTATAAACACCAGTCCTGTTTCTCCCACAGGAACTTCTTTCTCAAAATTGTTCTTTATTATTTAAATGAGATGTATAAAAATGTGATACAAAATGTAAAACAGTATTGGGAAGTGGCTGGAGAACAGTTGCTTTGCTCTGTATCTGTTACCTTCAGAATGGAAATATAAAGCAAAGAAAGATTGACTCATAATAGCAGTTAATGAATCCACAAGTAGGCTGCAATTAATTAAGCAGATATGTTGCTTTTTAAAACTTCCCTTCTGTATTATAGTCTTCCTTTTTATCTCATTTTGCTCAGTCCAACTCTTCTGACAGCTATTGACAGGAATAGCCAAAAATACCACAGGTTTTCCTACAGAAACCCTACCAATACTCACTGCTAAATCCAGTGGTGCATGTCAATTTGATGACTCATGCCTCTTATTTCATTTTAATCTCCTTTCCTTTCATGTTGATGAACTGAAGTTTTACAGTTTCATTACAGCCTTCTCCCCATATACCTAAGACTAAGTAGGACAAGTAGAAAAGCCCCCACTGGCTGTCACTGGCAGCATTTGTGCCGCTGTGATAGCAGGCTTTAACAATTTATAGTATCTCTAAAGCTTCAACAAAAAGGAACAGAGACAGGAACAACTCTCAGTAATGCCACTCTGCTTGCCACAGAGTAGTAGCATTTAAGAAGGAATTATCCTGTTTTCTCTTTCCTCTTGCTTCCTTCCCTACAATGCTGAAGCCTGTAGAAATGAGAAGAATAGTCACATTCCCATTTTAAGTTGTGCACTAAACAGAACCAAAATAGACATTCAAACCTAAGACTGAACTGCTTGATATTTGTGGTATTTTTACTTTCCTGCTCAAACAGAATAACTGCACTTGTGGCTATGATTAAGGCTGTTCTGTCATTTATTCGAGATGACCATACCAGATTGTTTTTCATTAATCATTTAAAGGTTACACCAGTTTATCTTGCCATGTGTTTTGGCAGAGACTAGAACCCAGCTTGGACAGATATTTCTATTACACATTTCTATTAAGCATCTGCAGCTGCCTCTGACTTAGATTGGGTTTGGATACTCAAACAGAGGGATATGAACTCCTGTGTGCAGGCAGGCCTCCAAAAGGCACAGTATTCTTGACAAGATTTTAAAAAAAAAAACCCAACTGAAAAAGCAAACCCCAAAGTTCCTAGAAATTGTGGTACTTCTTTCAGGACTAGTAGTGCTAAACCAACTCCTACACACAGCTATAATTTAAGAGACGGTGGGATCTAAAAATTTACTCTCATGCTGATTGATATTCTTTGACATTTGTGAACTTACACCTACAAATGGGCAAAGCTACAACTGTAACATGAACACAGTTCTCATTCATCCAAATAAACATGAGAGGGTAAAACTGAGTCCATGACATACTAGAGTATGGTATGTGTTTTCCAAAACAAACCAAAGCTGGTCTAGGCACTTTGACATTTATGAATTTATACTTCCCACTCTACGTCCTTACTCAATGATCTAGATCATACAGCCACCCACAGGAAGCAAGTCATGGGTGAATGTGAGAGATAAGAGCATTTCTTCACAGAAAATTCGGGTATTTGGTTTTGCAAAATATTATTTACAACACAGTTAGTGTCTGACAACCAAATTAATTCCACTTTTGAATTTTTACTATGCTGCAATGAAAAACAAACTCTGAAAATGTCAGGTAATTGTCAAGCTATATTTAACTACCACATTTCACTTATAAGGAAACATCAATTTGAATAAACAGATGGTGTTGCTATGGGGTTGCCATCCTAAGCAGAAGCACACATTTAACTCTGAAAATGGCAGATACAAAGGACAAGAAAATGATGTGCAATGCTGGGCATTTCTGGAAGCAAAACCATGGTCATACTGAATCTTTGTTTGCTTCATTCCTGCACTCAATAACATAGTTTCACTGTCAGAATCACGTGATTCCTAAGATTTTAATAAGAATTCATAATATTCATAATGTTAATCCTCAAATAATATCAGGAGTATTTGCATCCCTAGCTCTATTGCTCCCTCCCCTGAAATCCCTAGGAAAGCAAATGTACAATTTTGGTTCCTTCCTCAAATCATTTATGTAGCTGGGAATCCATTGAAAATAGATTGTTATGCTATTTCAGGAGCATGGATGCCACTAGCCAGCTGATGTATTTAGTCAATGTTATTTCAACGTTGGAATAAAGATTTTTTAAAAGCTCTCAAACTAAAGAAATGGGCAGAGTATTCCACTTCATCCAAAGAAATGTAAATAGAAGGACTGTTTAGATATTTATGATACCTGACATTGCCTGTATACAGAGGTGAACTTTACTAAAACTGGATATCACATTAGGAGAAAGGCACTGTCTTATTTCCAAGAATTGCTTTAAAACTACAGCAGCTAGAAATTTTTCTAGACTACAACAGGATTTTCATCTGCTTAAACACTCAAATAACATTTCAAATTCCAAATTCGTACCGAGAGGAACGAAAAGGGAAGCATGGACAATTTCATCAGATGCTTATATAAGTTAATCATTGCTCAAGAATGCTGAATATAATTTTGTCACTATACTTGTGGATTACTGAGATTTAGAAAATGGTTGGTTGTTAGATTTCATTTTGACCTTGTTTGTATTTCACTCAAATACACATAATAAAATAACAGGTGCAACCAATCAGTTCAGCAATATATAAAAGAGCATTTCCACAAACTAATTCTGATACGTAGAAAGGACTGTGACTATTATTTACTTCAGAATTTCTCAGTGTGTTAAGACAAGGATGGACCTGCAGGAAAAGTCTTAAGCTCTCTTGCAAACCTCACCCCAACATACTGCTGCACTACAGTCTAGGAAAGAATAAAATATGGCAAGCAGGAAAATTCCATTACTGACACAATGGCCTCTTCATATTTCAGTGTCAGAATCCTAGTGAACTTTAAGACAAATTATTGCATTTTATGTACAACCACAAACAAGTCAACAGGAATATGGAATTACCAAGCAAAACGAGAGCATAAAAGAAAACTATAACAAATTAAACTGAATTTTAAAAAGACCATCAAAATATTGATGGGAACCACCTTTAAAGTGTGATACAGTAAAATCAGAATGTGAAATATCATGTATTACCTTGGACAGAGGTAAATATGCTTTCTTTGTTAACAATAAATGTAAAGAGTGAGAAAACTTAACTACCTTCCTACAGATACCACACAAATCACTATTCAAAAACTTAAATTCTGGGTTTGTTCAGGAGCAGAAGTTTCTATTCATTAAAACCAGAAAAGTCTTTCTGCACTTACTAAACATCCAGCACTAATGGCAAAGAAGATGAGACATTTTTCTTTCAGTACCAAATATCATATCCTTGGCAACAGCCATTTCCACTTTGAAGAATATTTCCTTTCTGAGGTACAACTGTAAGATTCACACTAGCTGTTAACCTGAGAAGGTATCATAACAAACCATTCCCATTCACAGGTAGAAAGGACCTGGCTCAGTCCTTAGCCTGTCTAAGGACCTTGGGTGAAACAAATCCCCAAACCAAGTTGCCCATCAAGTTTGTTTTCATACCTTCTTTCACATTGTTTTGTAGAATTATGAGCTGTCCGTGGCCTCCTTCCTTCAAAGTGAGATGTAATGCATCTTATTTGCATTACACCTGGAAGCAATTACAAAGCTTTTATATTTAAATGATAATTAAAAGCGTGTGAGCATAATTAGCTGCATGTAAGTAGAGCCTTCTTGCCAGATACAGATATCTCTCTATGCAGAAGTACTATTACAGCATCTTTTCAAGCCATGGGTATTACAATGGAGATCAAACAGCACAATCACCAATTTCAGTGAGATCATTGTGCCCAGCACACAGATATCTTTCCAACGTGCTCCAGGTCATTACCACTAACCACAGATTAGCACCTATAACATTTTATCCAAAAAATTAAGCGTGCGCCCAGCTTCAGTCCACCTGCAAAACACAAAGCTATCCAGGAAATTATAAATAATCTAAATCACATGTTAGATCTGTGATAATGGATTGTAAATATCAAGTAATTGTAAAGGTTATAAACTACCTTAGAGCATTCAGCCAGGAGTTGGTTTGTGAACAGTTTTTATAATTCTTACAGCAATGAAAGAAGCAGCACCCTAGAAAAAGCAGCTTAACTTCAGACGCCAAGTTAATGAATGCATGCAAATTGAGATTCCTCCCCACTCCTCTCAGAGGCAACACTTCCTGCTCTTGCAATTTTATCATGACTCTCACTATTTTTAGTGCTTTGCTTAGAGTCTCTGCTACTGGAATCACGTCTGAGACTCAGTATTCATTTTAAAAGAAAATATTTCCACTCCCCTGCATCCTGAGAACAGCTTGAAAGTGTGAAACGAGTGCAGCCTACAGGCGAAAAAATTAGAAAAAATGCAAGAAATTCAGGGTGGGTTTTGTTCTGCTCTTAAAAAAAGCTTGCGATATCTAAGCTGATTCCATGAGTGGCAGGAGCTAGATAATGCATTGATTCCTCATGGTTGTCTGTCCCCAGAATCTCTCCAGAGCAGATGTAAGGCACATCAGCAGTTTTACATGGAAATAATATGCAATGCCACTGCCACTGCTCTTTCTATGAGGTGGATATTCTTACTTTTCAGAATACCAATACAGCTTATGAAGAGAACATTTGACCTTTTGAACCAAGAATAAATATTATTTTGTGCACAAAGTATTCTTGGTTTCTCTTCTCTGAAAGCTAACTCTTCTGCAACTAAGGGCATTTTGCTTAAGAAGATAAAAACCAAGACTTATGTTATCTGCAAGAAATATGTAAACATGTATTAAGGAGGAATATAACATCAGTGTTCCTCAAGGGAAAGATGATGCTTTTACATTTGCCTTAACACAGCTACTTGCTCTTAATTATAGATGCAGCTGGAATTTGAAATAGAAAGTTAAATAGATTATCTGCTTTTATCTTATATGATTGAGAGGCTTTTATAAAAAGGTACCAGTAGATGGTGCAAGAGTTTAAATAATTCATAAGTCACAGCCAGTCCCTTGCCTCTTCCCTGCCCAAGCAACAGCAGGAGACAACCCAGCACTGCCAAGCAAATTGAGCTTCTGTGATTTGTATGTGGCAATTTTGCCCTAAAGGCAATAAGTCACTCCCTTCTTTGGTATTTCTTTCAAAGAGGAGGAAATATTTGGCCATCTGAGGGAAAACTGGTAATGAAATGGCTGTGACCTCCCTAAGGCTCTGGGAATTGGGAGCTCTGGGAGGAGAGAAGTGACCAACCACTGCACATCAGGGTGGACAGAATGCTGTCATTGATCCTGAGAAAAGGCAAATTCAGCTCCCTCCTCTGCTGGACAGACTAACTCAGCAAAACCAAAAAGCAAGTCTCAACCTCATTGCACTTCAATTCTCACCCGGAAATGAAGTTCATGGACTAATGGTTAGTACTTCCAACCTCAGAGAGATGCTGAAAAGAAAAATACATTTACAAATTACACTATATTCCAAAACCGTGAAGTATTTTAGTATATGTATGATGCCTATACTGGTGGTGAAGCATGACTGGATTTTTATTTCAGAAATTTTGGTTAAATATTTAGCAAGAGTAACAGAACCATTAAATAGAAATTAAGTTAAACTGATGAATAAAGCAAAATGTCTTTTCCAGTTCTAGATGCACAGCATAGGAAGATCTGAGCTTACTTTGTCCCTGACCAAGCAGAACTAGAAGCCTAAGTATATGTTACTCCAAGAAACATTTTTTAGTAATCAGTAATGAGATTATAACCAAAGTTTTGCATAATATGCATTGAAACCCATAGAAATAAGTCAAGTGTTGGGTAGGTAACATTAGGAGTAAGTCATGTGGACAAGGCAAATTTTCTATCAGCCAGCAGACGTCAAACAGACTATTTAATTATTCAGGTATGCGAGATAACACATGGAAAGCTCACACCTTCATTTCACACGAAAGAAACCTCCACCCAGCCACAGCTACCCACCACACAAACCTTAAAAAATCCCAAAAGACAAACAAAGAAAAAAGAAAAAAAACAACCAAGAAAAACCTGCTGAGTAACACACACCTACTGGGAAACTGTGACTAATACATTAATAACTAAGACCTGAAAACCAAGATAACTGAGAAGATTCTTCTTACTCTGGATGAATTCATGGGATAGAATTTTCCCAGGAGATGACAGGACTTGTGGCTTTCATGATAGGAAGAGTATTTCTTGGATATATATTATACATTCAGCTGTCAAGCCTTTTACTATTCTAAAAAACCTCACAAAATCAGCCATTAAGTCTGCAACTCTTTGTCAGATTGGCAAAAAGAAATGCAACTGACAGTCTCAGAAGGGTATGACAGGATTTGTTAGGAATCAAACTGCCCAAAAGGGATGCCAAGTGTGTCCTTTTCCCCTTGCACTGCACTGAACAGAATTGTGTAGTAAATATGTCAATGATGCAAAAACAAACATGAACACAGCTGTTAAGGGATAGAATGAAAGTCCAACAATAACCCAATAATAGCTTGATTATTCATGGGAATAAATGAAGACCAATAATTCAGTTACAGTCAAATTTTTCTCATATACCATATAAATCTTTATACAATGGAGTAAGACAGCTATACAGTTACCAAATAGCTTCAACAGGGATGCAGCCTCTTTCAGTTGGTACTATTCCCATGGGAAGCAGAAGAAAGTCTTCTTACTCGAGGATGAGCAGAAACCACAAATCAATACTGAGGGCACATCTGCACTACAAGGCCTTTCCCAGGACAGCACGTGGTCTGTGGCACTGTGAAAGGACTATACCACACACCTGAAGAGCTGTTGGCCTGCACTGAGAGTAGTTCATCCTGAAATTAACTTCATGTTACCTCCTTAAGCGTCATAAGGAGAGCTGACCTAACCACTTACTTCCATGCTGGCAAAATTATGTTTACACTGGAGGGTTTGCTAAGACAGGTCTAAACTTAAATCCCCACAAATGCAACTACCCACTGTGGTTATTGAAGTGTCACCTTCAATATCTTCATCCCAAGGCACTGCTTAGGGCACCTCCCTAGCTCAGCACACTTCACTTGCTCTGAAGTGGAGGATGAAACCATTTCAGCAAGAGCTGTCCTTTGTGAGGTGGGAGATATTCTTGACATCTAAACTGGAAGAGAATCCTGTTCTACTCACTCCCTTTCCCTTTCCTAACAAAGCTCTTCCACTGGGTTGCAAACTTGGTGTCCATCCTCTTTGTTCGAATGCTGCTGCACACATGGCGATGTATTCCTGCTGCAGACAGGGCCACTACACAGAGTAGGGGACAGGCAGAAGAGAAACAAAACCAGGGTTCTCCAGAGCACTCTGAATCCCAGCATCTCTAACCCCAAAATCTGCTGTGGGAAAGTCACCTTGGTTGCCCTGTGCGCATGACTGCTGCCAGTTCTTTCTTGAGGCCAGATGTTAATTTCATCATCAGCCCCCAAGTGACAGAATTTTAGCTTAATTTCTCCACCACAGAATGATGCTTGTGGCCATTCTGGAGAGCAGCAGGGATACAGGTGTGACCCAGTCTTGCAACCTAAGAGAAGCTGTTTCAGAAAGAATTTTGTGACTCACAGCCCAGGTCAAGCCACAAGGAATTACATGCAGCACACTGAAGCAAATAGAGGCCAGAGACTGCAGCACTTGTGCTTTTCCTGGATCCTCCCATCCTCAGAACAAACACAAGGCAGCAGAAAAAAAAAATCCCTCAGAAAAGCTGCTCTTGAGAAATCTGCTGGCTAATAAGCAGCTGTCACAAAAGCAAACAAGGAAACAGCAGAAAAGACACAATTTCAATGCCAGTATGTACTTTGCATAAGGCAGAAAGGAACAGTAACAAACAACACAAGAGGAAATGGCTTCAAGCTGCATCAGGGGAGGTTTAGACTGTGACAACTAGAAGTGTTGTCAAGCACAGGAACAGGCTGCTCAGGAAAGCGGTTGAGTCACCACCCCTGGAGATAAAAGACTAAATGTGTACAGTAGAAGTGTAAATGTGGCACTTTAGGACACGGTTTAGTGGTGGACTGAGCAGGGCTGGGCTGACAGTTGGACCTGAGAGTCTTTTCCACGCTAAGCGATTCTATGATTCTGCAATAGAGACTACACAGGGTTCTGTAGGAGGCAGGGAATTTCCAAGTATGTATTGCATATCCAGTGCTCTGATTAAGTTCATAGGTCCTAGTCAGGGAAGATACTAACTGCACATTTTTCAGCATATCTTATATATTTCCAGACTTAATCCCTCTGGGTGCCCAAGAATATTCATGAGCTAAAATGCCAATCTAAATGAGGAAGATTATCTTTATGATTAAGGCTTAGGTACTCACATGGCACCTCATACCATAAAAGAGATTACATAGAGAAAATATTTAACTTCAGAAAACCCCTGTGATACACAGAAGATCAGTTCCACAAAAGGAGTACAAAAAGGAACATCAAAAAATTACATTACATTGCTTTTCACTATGGCAAAGTCTAAAAATGAAAATGAATCTTATTCCTGAGTTAGCACTCTGAACATCCTTGTCTTCTCTGAGGCAGAAACAGTCCCTTTTATTTTTGCTTACCTTATCTCTTTATTGTTAGACACAGTAATAGCACTGGAAGAATACTGAAATATATGTGCAGATTCTACCCAAGCTGCACCTTTTCTCGCAATATTAACTTCCAAGTTAGCATTCTGTGAAATGTGTAGGCTAATTGAAAGATGGCTTAACCAAAATTTATGTCATTATCTAGGATAAAGCAAGGTCAGACAACATGGCCAAAAAAAAAAAATCATCTGAAAAGCATTATGTGACTCTGACTTCTAGGTCACTCAAATAATCTGATACAGATAAGTGAATAGGTTTAAATCTTGACTCTTTTCTGGTGTAGCTGCTATTGTTACAGTCATCCTGCAGTGACAAGAGAACTCAGAGCAAGACCCATCCCACCTTTAACCACCAGGTGGGTGGGCTTATTGCTATGCTAAAAGCCCTGGTGTTCTTTAGAAAAGAAACATTGAGTTATTCTTGCATTACTAAGCAGGCACTCACCCAAAAACATTGTATTCACATATTTTAAAAACATAAAACTTGTTCTGTAGTAATTTATGATTCTGCAAAGTGACAAAAACTAATTAACTTTGCTCATTTCATAAAATGAATTAGAAATCTGCAGGAGAAATGACACCTGGTGTTGCTTGAACAGCACATATCTAGAAAACAATAGTTTTTAACTTAAAACGACAAAGTTAGTCAGATTGCTTTGTGATTTGATTCAAAAACAATGCTGCACAAAGCAAATAAAACCACACAGAACCTGTAAAGTTTGAGGAGAGTTTTGACACAAAATTGTTCTTCCTTTCTAACCAGCAGCACTGGTCTTGGTGATTATTTTAGCCACAATGTATTTATTTTTCCCCTTGAGAAAAACAACTTCTTTTTCTTTTGCTTCCAGTAGCATTCCCATTAAAACTCACATTCTGTGTCCCAGTAGGATAGAGATTTGGACAGATAGGAGTGTGTGTAGACAGAAAACAGTCATTTCTAGCTGACGGAGATATCCTCTTCAAGGACACACAAAAGATAACAGGCAATGTGCTGTACGTAACTCCAGTGTTAGAGGCAGTGTCTAGCTCAAACATTCACTGAGAGCAGAACAGGATAGGTTACTATGGATGAAAGTTCTCCCTCACAATACCTCTGTGCTGATAATGCTCAGCTCGTCACTGGAAAGCACCGATCAAAGAACACAGGCAGTAACTAGTTTACCTTTAACTAATAAGACACACACAGCTTCTTCACCATAAAAGAGTGTAATTCTATCAACTATCACATGTGACACTGCTCAGAAGAGGCACATTATCTTTATATGTACACAATATAAAAGTAATTTACTTGAAGTTCAGAATTAGTAACTGGCAGAAAGTCTCACACTCATTATTTGAATCATCTGCTGGAAACAATAGAAGAATCTGAACTACAGCTGAACTCTTCACCCACAACTGAAGAACAGGGCTAGTCAATGGAATGTAGCCAGTTCCCTGAACTGTAAATTAACTTCAGTTTTGTTACAAACACGAGTTGACACTGGAACAGTGTTAGAGGCAGATCCTGCAATATATACTGGATTTGCCAGATCCTTCTCTGTCAGCCAGCAGACAAGCTATTACTGATACAGCTAGTAATTTGGCAAGGCTATATCTGCTTCGAGTGGTTGTCTAATTTATTCCCACTATTTGGCCATTCAGTTGGTGTTGAGGGTTACAGAGTCCAGCACTGGACTCTGCCAATTTTTCATGGATCCTAAAGTTGAAAAGATAAGCAAACAATGCTAAGATGACTCTGAAATACAGAGAAATTGCCTTTTACAAATATGACATGCTTCAAATGTTCTTTCTGAGGTGATTCGAAAACAGAGTTGCTTGGGTTTGGTTGTTTTTTCATTTGTTTTTATTGTTTCCCTGAAGACTTGCATCCTCCCTTCAGCTTTACTCACCTTGAACTAAAAATGCTGGAGTTGCAAAGTGGGACATATGCACTTTGCAGGTACTATTTACATCTGCAAGTGTAACTTGGCACTCTGTCTAGAAGGCCTTTGACCACATTGGCAGTTTTAAGCACACACAAAATATCAGTAGCAAACAAAATTGATGGCCTACAGATAATCTCAAATTAATCATTAATGGAAGCTCCAAACACAACTGGAAAGCAAAGCGAGCAATTTACACCAGTCCTCTTATGGAGGAAGGAAAGAAAAATGGACTTCTACCATCAGCCTAGAAAAGATAAATCTTTTGTTCAGTCTTTCTTAGAAAACTCTATAGACTCCCAAGCATTTAGCATTTGTTCTGGGTTATTTTAGCACCTTGTTTCAAACAAGAATTTTTCTAACCCAGTTTTCAGCTCGCCATGGCTGTTAGAGGTAATACAACAATAGAATGGTTTGGGTTAAAAGGACCTTCAAGATCATCAGCTCTAACCTATGGGGGTTAAAACTGCCAGGGGAGATTGGAACTCGACAACTAATACCTGCCCAGCTCTCCACAATGAGCACTATTGCCTTCCTGTCATGTCTCTTCTCTAATCAAGGCCACTCCTTATCTTAATTTAGGTCTAATCCCTGAATTCCAATGCTGCATTCTTGATATATTAGCCTGTTCCCTCAAAAGACAAGAGTCACTAACATCTAATGAAAAACCTCATGCCTCAGGCTATTTGATAGAATAAAGTTGAAGAAAAAAGCATGGAGGCTTTCTGATCTTTTTTCTTATAGTACTCATTCAGCTGTTTGCTCATGAAAACTCTGTTATCAATTCCAGTAGCAAAAGCTCTTTTCAGTATATTCTGATAGCACTCATTCAGCTATTTGCTCATGAAAACTCTGTTATCAATTCCAGTAGCAAAAGCTCTTTTCAGTATATTCCCTTCTCCAAAACTCAGTTGTTTGTCGCATATTGCCCAGACTCTTTTGGGGTTTCTCTGCAGTCACTGCTGCAAGTTTTCCTGATTGCTGTGAGCCTAGAGATCAAGCACTATCTCCTCTATGAAAGGTTACAGGGTTCTCAAGTCATTAGCAGGTGACAAATTCAAAGGTAAGAAAACAGAATATTCCATAACATGCTCACTTGTGAAACTATGCACACAAACCCAGCCATCTTCCCTCACAGCCCCCCAGCATCCGTAACTTTAAAAACAACATGAATATGGCAATCATGAGTGAGTAAAGGCATCAACACCACCTATTGTTCTCTACCAACCTGAAGTGAAAACACCCATATCAAAAACATATGATTTGTTAAGGCCTAGAGGGATGCACCACGATAAAACCTTTTCATTCAAGCACATAAAACCTTTCCTGAACTCAGTGTGTGGGTTTGTTACATTTTTATTTCTTATTAGCAAGCATTTCCTTTACCATTACATTTGGTCACTTCTGGTACTTCAAAAGCAGGAGAGCTGGCTCTCACTGCCCGGTAAAATCTGTGTCACTGTGGCTCCTGTTAGAGTCAACCATCATTTCAACATGCTTCAGGCAGAAGATGAAGTAACAGCAAAAATACCTAGATACAAAGACTGTAGCTCATATCCTCCACTGTGTGAAGGTTTGTCTTCTTTTTTTGGTGAAGAGAGTTTAGTCTGTGATGTGTAATTTTATTCAAATGAACACTACCACAAACACCACATTTCCTGACCCAATTTTTTGCTACAGGTTAAATATTCACACTAGTGAGTATATATATGCCTGTCAAGTCTCAGCAGTAAAAAGACATGGCCATAGTGCTAGTCAGACTTATGGTTTCAGCTACACTAACACTCTTACAAGAAAAAATATAAAAATATATTTTAAAAAAGGAAACAACAAACCACCAAGCTATTGATTACAGATACTCTGCATTTCCTCTTGTCCATTAGCTTTAGCAATGGCAGCCAACACCTTGTGTCAGCAGCAGATGGACAATGCCATCTGTATTTTAGGAATTCTGTCCCACACTGGCATGGCACAGAGGATCCTGCCACAGTATCAGTCAGGATTTACACATCACTGCTGGGATCTCACCATTTTAAATGTGGAACAGTGCTGTATTATTTCCAAGTAGTTTCCAGAAAATCATGAACCATAACCTTCCTGAAATAAAGGAACATTAGTGCTCTTAAAGAACAGCTTGTTTCAGTATGTAATCTATTGTTTGCCTAAATATACCCTTGCAAATGGTGGTAGTTTTTTTGGCGTTCTTTTTTTAGCTTTGTTTTTTATATGTCTACCTGCGGAAGAGGGGAGGGAAGAACAGTTCCAGCTTTCTAGCTTGGTTGAACCCCTTTATTGTCCAAGAACTGCTTCACAATTGGTCAAACACACATTTTGCAAACATTCTAATTTTTTATGCACTAACATGTGGCAAAATCTTTCTACCTAACCTCTTTTACATACATACCTCAGGAGTCTGGTATGGTTTAAGTGACAATTCCAGCAGTTCTTTTCTGAAGCAAAATTTCGTCTTGGTTGTGACTAAGAAAAATGGCCTGAATCAATTTTTAACTGAAAATACATTTCATAGTACCATGCCAATCTTCTGCAAGCTGCCTAATAACTAGAGATGCAAATATATGTTCAAATAGTAATTTTTATTCCATAACCATAGAGACATTGGCTCTATGACTCAATTGCCAATTGAGTCCAGAGATGAAGTGATTAATAGCTACTCGTGACAACAGCACAATTGCTTTAAAAAGGTGGGTGAAATGTCCTGGAAATGGCTATTCTTTGCTGCATTAGACAATACTGAAGTAATCTAAAGAGCAGCAAATCACTGAAGCTCTCATTCAGGTATATGGACTATTCCAACAGGAGAAGTTAAGACACTGCACATTTTTAGCTAATGTCAGAGCAAACATGAGCTCAGAGGTTCAGGTATAAACTATGAAATTATCCCTCTTTGAAGTAAAACACAAATTTCCCTTTTCTTCTTCCTCTCAACGTGACTTCAGTAAGGAAGAATGCTTCAATTCACGCACCTCCACTCAGATTTATTGTCACTGTTGTATAAATTGGACTCCAAACACCCTCACTCACTTGAACACAGAAGCAGAAACAAAAGACCTCACCCAAATCTAGAATGAAAGTGATAAATAGGAAGCAAATAGATCACCTGAAATAAGGAAAAAATGGTACAACGCTGCCCACAACTGCATTTCACCTACAAAATAATTTCATACTGACTTTTGCTGTGAATGTATGACAGAAAAAGCAGGGCACTCAAACCAGTATGAAATACTTGGGCTTCTTTGCAGAACTGCAGCCAAAACAAGGAACTTCAGACAGAACTGAACACCCCACAACAGCTCCCGATTGACAACCACCTTTCCCCTGCTGATTCCTTGTGTGACTTCCCTCATAATGCACTCCATGTGTGTGAAGGTAAGAAGTGCTCTGTGTGAATCCTACAAGCATTGAAGGAAAATCTACTGAACTCAGCAAGCCCTGGACATACCTATTCAGCAACTGGATAAACTCCCAGCCCAAAGTATTCTTATACAGCTGTGGGACATTCAAGGGCAACCAGACCAGCCCTAGGTCTAAATATATTCAGATGTTTCTGGGCAGCCACAGACACATGAAAGCAATGTGCTCCATTACACAGAGGCTTTGGACATGATCTGTGTGTCAGCCACCACTCTGTGCATGTATCAATGTACCATGCCAGACTCTCTACTTGTGACCAAACAGAACTGCACAAAACATTGACAAATTGATGAAAGTTCTACCACAGAAGAGAAAGACTTACAGTTCAGAATACTATCGAGACAGCTGAAAACTAGGCAAGAAACAAAACTAACATTTGTGTCTATTTCAAGAAGTCCCTTATGTCTTAAAAAATAATCTCTTCAATATGTTAGTTATAATGGGTTTTTCATTGTGAGAAATGTAAAAAATTAAATTAATTCTTTTTGCTTCTTTATTTCTGTGGCCCTGAACTCCTCTATCATCTGTCTAAAAGAGTTTTGTTTGCTGTTTTGTTTATATTTCCCATGCTGTATGAAGCAATCCTTTTCTAGAAACAATGAAGCATGAGCTAATGTATTTATGATCCCCAGTATCACTGTGTTTTCTTTGTGTTACATCCTTCAAGAAAAAACAGGTTTTCTTCCCCCAGGACACAGTCCAGTTTACAGTGTTGGGCACCACAGTCAGAAACAATGCGAGTTTTAAGAGTGGTTTAAAGGAAATTCTTTTAAACATCTTTACCAGCGTCATCTTACATATTAGTCTGTCTTCAGCAACCTGTATAAGGTAAGTAATGCCTTAACCCCCTATTTTGCTGTATTATACAAAATGTAATTGAGGAAATTTGTTACACCTTATGACCAGTGTTCAGCTGTTGAGTAAAATTTCAAGTAACAAATACTATCCTATAGGCTGTAGGTCAGTTATGATTATCTGCTTGAGCTTTCTTCTAAGCCATACTCACTGTTATGCTCTTCAGTCCAGCAGTTTTGCCTTGGATAAAAGCAGAAATCCTTTTACTGAAGTGCACCAGAGGTCCAGAAACAGCAGAGCAATGGGCCTGCAGCTGCAAGGTGAATAGCATCAGGCAGCTCAGTTAAATAATAGGAACTGGCATGCATGCTACAAAAATTATTGTGGTTTGATTTTTTACTTACTACTTATTACTGCTGCCTTTTCATGTCCTTTCTGAATCAGGTTCATGTAGTGGCAAACGCAGAGACACTGTACGCAGTGCTTTCAAACCATCTGTCACAAATCAGCAATGAAGTAGAACTCTAAAAGAAAAATTAACATCCAACAGTTTCCTCAAAGATAAACTTGATTTCTAACTAGTCATCGAAATGACCAAGACTCTGCTGGTTGGGATGCAATCTTAGCAGCTTGTAAAGATAACAGCTTGAACTGTTAGAGAGTACAGGACTGAGACACATAACTGAACTGAAATTAAATGGAAACAAATAGAAGCTAAAGTCTATAATCAGACAGTTTTTAACTTCAAAAAGCAAAACCTGCACAAGACCATATTCATCATGCTAAGGTTTCACAGATAAAGTGTACATATACAATATACACATATTTGCATAAGGTTTATGTACTTGGAAACCTCAATGCATCCTTCTTCATTTCCTACCTTTGCCAAGATGTGCCAAATACTCCACATAAAAAGAATACTGAACTTATGGTCTCTGAAGCTATATAAGGAGAAATCTATCATGAAGTTTTCCAAATATTTGTCAGTAATTTTAAAACTATAAATCTCAAATCTGTAAGCCAAATACAATCCCATTATTTTTAGATAAGTATCACAATACCAGCAGAGACAGCAAAAAAAAAAAAAAAAAGGTCTGAACAGCCAAGAAAGTGGAAATGTGGAAATGTAATTTTGTCTCAATTTCTGCCATAGTTCAAAGGAAGTACTGATTACAAAAAGAACAGTTCTTTTGGAAATTGCCATTACTATTCGACACAAATCAGAACCTCCCTTAAGTGAACACAAATGAAAAAAGTGGAATATGGTTATTCACAATAGAATACTGGATCTTACTACAAGATGTGTACTTGACAGCAAATTATGTACAAAGTATACCTAGGATAAATTTTGCTTAAGTAGGAGTCAGTGAGAGTACCACTAATTTTGTTTAATGACACTTTATTACATAACCAAAAATTAAAGGAAGATCAGAGCCAGCCCTATGTATTTTTAGGTGGGGGCCTACAAAATAATTTTACAGGCCTCATGCAAGTAGGTATTTCTCACATAACTAATCCAAATAACTTTGGGGAGAGCCAGAATGTTGATTCACCATGACTTTAGGTGGTTTTGGTTACCTGTTATCTGTAAACAGATATGCTGGAAAGCATAATCATCTACATGTCTCTGACACATTACCTATGCCATAAACCATTCAGTGACAAGGAGGTATGCAAGCGGCAATCCATGTTCCCCACTTTCTGCAGTAGTCATTCAAACAGAATGAAGCAAAAAGCCATGTTTTTCATTCAGAGAGTAGTTGGGCACTGACCAGGCTCACCAGGGCAGTGGTCACAGCACTAACCCTGACAGAGTTCAAGAAACTTTTGGACAATGCTCGCAGACTCATGGTGTGACTCTTGGGGTATCCTGTGCAGGGCCAGGAGTTAGACTCCACGATCCTGACGGATCCCTTCCAACCCCGCATATTCTGAGTTTCTACACTCATTTCTTGGCAAAATAAGTCAGTTCTGTATGCAAGTTTCAAATTCAGTCTGTAAATCATTCCAGGTAGTGTCTATAAACATTACACAACTTGCAGTACCACTGCATGACTTCAAAGATGGGAGGAATCACTGGAGGCTTTCAAGACACAATTGGACAAGGTGCTTATAATTTTATTTGGGCTCCCTGTCCCATGAGCCTTTGGGTAAGATGATCTTGTGAGATCCCTTCTAACCTGGGCTGTTCTATGATTCCATGATCTTACAGCTGTAAAATATACTGAGAATACTGGAGCCATCAGCCTCTCTATGCAAATATGTAGCCAAATGAGGGTGGGAGAGTGTGCGTAAGGGGAAGATAAAAGCAAGAAAGAAATCATATTCAACCTTTTCCTTACTGAAGTCACACCCTTATCACTCACTTCTGCACACTCCCTGCCATTAGTGTAAAAGGGTCAATTTACAAAGGTTCTTACACTGGCCCAACATGGCAATAATTTTGTAAGGAGACAGAGGAGTCTCTGTGGTAAGAGACCAGAAGCTGCCCCATGTCAGACTCAAAAAGCTGAGCCAATCTTGCCAACACCAAGGTCAGTGCAGGAGGGTGGAAAGGTGGGGTAGCCAGCATGCCTAAAGGGAAGCTGGCAAGAGGACCCACTGGGCAATAGATATCCTGAAGGCTATCCCGTATATACTGCAGCCTAGGACAGGACCCACACTGGAAGAGTTCATGAAGGAAAATGCACAGCTTTCTGATCAGAATTACACCTCTTGCACATACTTCTTTCAAGTTAAGCCTTCACTATCTAGATGACACATAAAAACCAAACAGCTATGAGACACAATGGTCAAATAACAGTCATTGTGCTGTTAATATAAAATTCCTCCTGTTGACACAAACATTCTGGACAACACAGAACTTAGTTGCGAGTTAGTAATGCCTGCAAAGCAGTTAAACCAACACATGAAAATGCACACTATGGCTCTGAATGAATGCGCACGAAATAAGACTCTCTTCTGAAAACTGAGAAATACAGAAAAGCAACAGAATAGTACAGACAACAATGCCCTGATAGTTTAAAAGTGGTATTATAGCTTCCAGGTGGAATCCTTCAAAATCCCTACAAGCTGGCCGGTAATAGACTGCACAAGTAAGAAAGAAAGAAGGAAAGAAAGAAAGACAACTCAGAAAACCCCCCAAACAAACCAACCAAAAACAAACAAAAAAACTCCAAACACCAAACCAGTTAACACTCAAATCATTTTTGACCAGGAAGCTAAAACTGAAATTCTTAGCCCCCCTAATCAATAGAATATAACACACTAGATTTTTTTGTAGCCTATACAAGCCTGGTCTCAGATGTCCCTTTGACTAAGTTCACGAAACTTACTACTTCTATATATTTCTTAAAAGTCATGCTAAAAAAAGCTGACAGTACATCTCTATATACAAAAATCATTTCCTTACAGCTTTCAGCAACCACTACAGTCTAATCCTTCCACATGAATTCTGTTTGTCCCTTTTTATCAACGTTGCTTTCACTGGGAAAATTCTATTCCTTTTACAAGCTGTCTGTGTACAGGTGAACCCAGTGAGATAATGACCCTTGTCATCAGTGTAAATTTCTCCCAGGTGCTTCACCAGGTCTGACAACATCAGCAAACAATCAAAATTAGGGGTTTTTTTCCCTTGGAGAAGCAAGCAGAATGGATGTTTCTTCTCCACTCTCCAATGCACTTATCTGAACCACAACCTAGAAATTGTGCAATTGGGCAAGCAGGAAGCAGGTTAACTTGTGAAGATTATTTTCATCCCTTAACAGGAATGCTAAAAGAGCAGGAACTTCTAACTTGACATGGCTTATTGAAATGAAAGCAGGTACAAAAAGGCACTAGAGAGACATGAAACCTAGACATACCAAAACTATTTTAACTGAAAGTCATCACACTGATGAAAACTCGTCAGGCTTTGAGATCAACAGGGGAATTCTGGAAATTAATTGCAACACCAGTCTGTCTTGAGACAGACAGACAGACAGTGATCTTGAAGCCATGGCCACCACATCTGCCAAACACTTAAACTCCTCTCTCTGCCATTCCTTCACCCTTTCAAATACAAAATGACTTTTTGCAGCCTGTTGTACATTTCTGCAAAAAGCATAACCCCAAGAATTTTGCATTGAGTAACCCCTCACAGACAGTCTTCTGCAAGACTATTATCTAAATATGATTAAACCATCCTCCTCCTAAATTGTAATTTGCAATATCTCCAGGCTATTTATCTCTATGCAAGCAATCACGAGGCTGCTGGTTCCAGCATAGGCAGTGCTTGGACAGTGTGTCACATATTGACTATAGGACAGTCGTTTTACATTACTCACTTGTAAGCAAAGTCACTGTTGAATTCAGTCACATGGACCATCATTTAAGGGAATGCCAAAGACCTGAGCCCAGAGTTTAAAGTGAAGTACGTTGGAAGCTATTACACTTAAGAATATAAATGTCAACAGGTTTTAAGCTCTATTTAGTACAAAAATAAGTCCTCAAGTCCTGGACTTTACCAACAAAACATTATTTTGTGTAAGCTAACATTTCTCTCGTGGGGAAAAAAGGGCACCTTTACAAAAAGCTATTATTATGTTTTATTTAATTCAATTTTTTCAGATTTTCAGCTAAGTGTTTGCTTGGTTATTTACATTTCATACTTTTCAGAGGAGAAAGTTTTAAAATTTTGCCCTGAAAGTAGAGGCATAAGCACTTCAGACTGCTTGGGCTTGCTGCAGTTTTTTAAACTTGAGATAAGAGCCTATATATGAAGAGCTGTGTACCACAGAGCAGATGATGTGGAGTCCTATGGCCATACTACTAACTGTAGAAACCTTCAAAAATGTCAAGTTTCTTGCACCGAACAAGTTCAAGATGTTAATGCTACACAACAAACTTCTTCCAAAGATGTTCCATAGGTGCAAATATTCTCTCACTTCCTCCTTTAAGCAGACACTTTGTGGCAAATTATTCATAAACGATAGCTTCTAACTTTACCCTCTACTTCCCCTGTAGAAACAGAAACTGCATTTTGCCCAGCTACCTTTTGCAGTAATCCTTCACTAAAGCTCAAAGTGCTCCAGGACAGCAAAAAACCGTGTTGAAACTGGATTTCTAGACTACAGCCTATTGCTAATCCTCTCTTGACCTATGAGTTGTGATGATCAGAACACTGGAAAAGCAGGTTAGACCCAAATTAATCTAGTAAAGTCTTTCCAGAAAGTGCATTACATAGCGTTGAATTCCAGAGGAATTTTCCTTGTTGGATAGGGGTAAGACGAAATATCATCTTTTAAACAGACACAGAAGATATACAACCACCTCCAGTGTTGACAAAACCAAACAGAGCCACGTCACGGGGAAGGAGGGGACTGTTACTCACCTGCGGTCACACCGGGATCGCCCGGGCACTGCTGCCCCACCTCCCAGAGGCAGCAGGTGCCCAGCTGCCGGGTGCTCCGTGCGCCAGCGTCTCCGGCGCCCTGAGGGCAGCGCAGCCAGGAGGCGAGGGCAGAGCCCCGCGGGGATGCGGTGGTGGGAGCGGGCCCCGGCGGCGGCGCGGCGGCGCTGGGCGCTGCTGCTCGGGCCGCTGGCGCTGTTCGCCGCCGCCCTGGCGCTGCGCGGCGCTGCCCGCCCCGACCCCGCCGACCACCCCCGCTGCCGCCAGCGCCTCTGCCGGGCGCTGGAGCTCTCCCCCGACCGCAGCATCAACTGCTCGGGGGTCGTCCGCGGGGACCAGACAGCCATCGAGGAGGCGCAGCTCAGCAACCTGATAGTGGAGAACAAAAAGGCTTCGCCGACGCCCGAGGAATACCTGAACATGACGAAGGACTGCAGAGCCTTCAAGGAGACGCGGCGGTACATCGAGTTCCCGCTCAGCCCCGAGGAGGAGGAGTTCCCCATCGCCTACTCCATGGTCATCTACCACAAAATCGACATGTTCGAGCGGCTCCTGCGGTCCCTCTACGCCCCCCAGAATGTCTACTGCGTCCATGTGGACAGCAAATCCCCGGCCGCCTTCCAGGAGGCCGTGCGGGCCATCGCTGCCTGCTTCCCCAACGTCTTCGTGGCCAGCCGCCTGGAAAGCGTGGTCTATGCCTCCTGGTCCCGGCTGCAGGCCGACCTCAATTGCATGCAGGACCTGCTGCAGAGCCCCGTGCCATGGCGCTACCTCCTCAACACCTGCGGCACCGATTTCCCCATCAAGACCAACGCCGAGATGGTCCGGGCGTTGCGGGTGCTGCATGGCCGGAACAGCCTGGAATCGGAGAAGCCCTCAGCCGCCAAGCAGGGGCGCTGGCAGTACCACTACGAGGTCGGGACGGCCATCTCCCGCACGGCCCAGGAGAAACAGCCGCCACCCCACAGCAATCCCATGTTCACGGGCAGCGCGTACATCGCGGTCACGCGGGACTTCGTGCAGCACATCTTCGAGGACCCCACGGCACAAAAGTTCCTCGAGTGGTCCAAGGACACCTACAGCCCTGACGAGCACGTCTGGGCCACCTTGAACCGCATGCCCGGCGTGCCGGGGGCCATGCCCCAGAACGACAAGTTCCAGCTCTCGGACATGAACGCCCTTCCCCGCCTGGTCAAGTGGCAGTACCTGGAGGGGGACATGAGCAAAGGCGCGCCCTACCCGCCCTGCACCGGCCTCCACCAGCGCGCCGTCTGCATCTACGGGGTGGGCGACGTGCCCTGGATGCTGCAGCAGCACCATCTCTTGGCCAACAAGTTCGACCCCGAGGTGGACGATGCGGCCATCCTGTGTCTCGAGGAGCACCTGCGCCACAAGGCCCTCTACAGCCGAGGGCTCTGAGGAGGAGCCACGGAGACTCTCGCCAGCACCTGCTGCCTCCCGTGGGCGAGGCCCGCCGACGGCGCCTCAGGGACAGCGCAGAGGGCATCGATGCCGTGCCGTGAGGCGAGACGGGCGCCGGCGCCTCGGGGACAGCGGGAGGGGATCCCCATGTCCCCCGAGGGGCGCACGTCTCGGCGCGGCCCCAAGTAGAGGCACCATGGGCGGGTGCGGGGCCGCGGCCCCGCCGAGGGTCGGACGGACAGACGGCCGGGTGTGGAAGGGCGGGAGGCTCAGCCCGGCCCTGCTCGGGGCCTGTCCTGGCCCGGCCCGCGCGGTCCCTCACGGGGCGGGGGAAGGCCGCTGTCCCCAGAACGGCGGGGAGAGGCGGGCGGGGCCTGCTGCAGTCCCTTTGGAGCCTGTTCGCCGCAGTGACCGCGGGGTGCTGCTTGTCAAAGGGCAGGGCCGGGTCACGGTGCCTCCGGGGCCGGCTCGGGGCTGTTACCGGCGCCCGCCCCGCTGCTCAGCTGAGTATCTGGCTGCTCCTTTGCCGCACTTTAAACTTTGACTGTACCAAAAGCCATTAATGCCCCACTTTCAATAAAATCCAAGGTAATAAAATAGATAGCGCTTCCGTATTCTATGACCTCTGAGGAGAACGGGTGTGCTCCCGGGCAGAGCATTAAACAGCTTTACCCTTTATGCACCCACTTTTCCATCTGCAACCCAGGCAGGGGCATGCACGCAATGGTGTGCAAACCTACATTTTCTAAGATCGGCATCTCTCTGTCCCCCCGGCCCAAAAAAAAAAAACACAAAAAACAAAAAAACAAAACAAACAAAAAAAAGTGATATTTCAGTACTGTAATTACCATATCCAGTAATGGACAATGAAGAAACCAATCACCCAACACATTGTTTTCTTGAGTTTTTAGAAGCTGAAAGAAAGATTTGTGAATTTATGTATTTCACCCACGTGTTTTTCTAACCTTCTCATATTAAAGCTAGGCACTTTCCATGGATACAACAACTTTTCACTACCTGTAATGCTGAGGGATTAATGCCATTGTCCTTACACTAAAAAATAGAGTAACTTTCTTGTAAGTAAACATTCACCTTTCTATAAATTTAGGGTCGAGAATGGAGACTGAACATTATACAAAGAGCTGCAGCAATTCCATAACACCAGGCTACATTAGATGAAGTTATGACTGCAACCACACAGATCTTTAAAACATTGATTTAAACAGGATGAGAAGATGAAGTAACTGACTTGAAAAGGTGTGTCATTGCAATTTTGTTAGACATTTTAAAGTGAATTTGGTTGTAATACAGTGCTTTTTAAAATGCCATCGTGATTTCACAGCAAACATTATAGACAACAACTCCAAATACTGGCAAGAAAGGCTCTCAAACATAAATACCCAATGTATCATTGGGCATTTGTTCATGCAAAAAGAGCAAATAAAGTAATAGGATTACTGGTCCCAGGGGGGAACTGTTTCCAGTTTATGTAAGCAGACATTTGCTAAAGAGATTAAAGCTTTATGCTAACCTGATAGTTACATACATTTTAGAATGGTTTCAGCAGCAAATTCAGCATTAAATAGAAATTATCTCCATGTCTAGTACATTCTTTAGAACAAACAAAACTTCTCTGCTGACTTAGGGTAAGAATTCAAGTCTTCCACCATAGAAGACTGTATCCAACCACAGCTGCTTAATCTGATTTTGCTTCTTAGAACTCTTTCACTTACTTTAAATTAATACATATTAGCTCAAAATGGCTAATAAAATGGTCAGTAAGCCAATGCCAAGGGGTACACTGGGAGACAGGGATACATTCAAGTTACTGAACTGAAACAGGCAGAGAAGGGTCACAGTATTTCGAACTATGGCAAAATGTTGTCTTTTTCCCTTGGAAAAAGGAGGAAAAGTGTGCATATTCATGGAGACAAAAAAAATCCCCATACTTATTAGTTCTAAGGAATTGCATCAAAACCATACCCATCCATGAAACAGATGTCTGTAAGAACTAAATAATTTCTCTCTCAAAGAACAAAGTGGTGGGGAGGCCTGGAAGGAATCCCAGCTTAAACTAGTGAAAGATTATTGAATGAGGGGCCTCTCTATTATTTTGCAAATGTACCTGTAGAGAAAAATACATACTTACAAGTTACTTACAGACCTGTCAACGGTAATTTTTATCCCCTTCATTTTGTATGTTTAACTTCTTCAGCTGTTTCTTCTCTCAGAAACACGAAGTATTGCTTGTACACACTATAATAATAACAGTGTTTCATCTGTATTGACAGACACAAAATGTTACAGATGGAGAGACAGAGACAAGGATTTAGATTGGGGGTGGAAAGTGCCACTTCAAATCTGTTCCATGGTAAGTCTTTCAGCAAGTCAAAATATTTTTTCTTTTAATGTTATTCACTGCAATTTTTGCCCTTCCTGGTTTGACCTGAAGACAGAGAATCTAAACATTTATCCAGATTTGAAAGAGCTTGCCCATAGAATATGAAGTCATCAAGTGAAGCCAGCATACCAGAAAACCAGCTTGGCAACTCACTAGGAGGGACAGCAGTTATCTAACAACCCAGCCCAACCCGTTCAGAGATCACTGCTTTGGATGAAAATGACTGTTCTGGCATTGTTACCTGCTGAGATAAACTTGCAAAACCTCCACTTCTTGATCCAAAGGAAATTTCCTGCTTCTGATGGTGTTATCACCCAGAATTCCTCTCAGATGATTTGTTTGCAAAAACAAAGGCTATCTAGCACAAATTTATTTTCTACTCACTTCCTTTTAGTAGTGACCTAATTTCTTCTGAAAGAATGAGCCTACTCCCAAATGCTAAAGGTGAACTAAGACAAAGATTCTTGCAAAGGAATGTTCTCAGCATATCCTCTTTCAAAGACATTAGAAATGTTCATGAGTGCAGTCACATGTCAAAGCAGTGATATGTCTCCTTACCATTAGAAATGGCAGTATAAACTCCCACTCAACTCTGATACAGAACTTTGCCTTCGAGAGATCTCAAAGGCTCTTAGAAGTCAGATCGCTGGCAACAGAGCACAGAGAAATCACGTAACTTGCCACAGTTGTCTGCAGAACTGAAAAAATAATAAACTTGGAACAGAGTAGGCTCTACCAGCTCTAGCCCAAAGTAGCAGTATCACATCAGATTACAGAATCACCTCCAAAAATAGGTTAAACCCCATATGAAGTTCATCAGTAAAATCATGGGCTGTCCAGTTGGAAGTCATATCAGAAATATTAACTTTGTGTAGTAAAAATCTACTTCTGATATATCTGTCTACATTAACTAACAACCCGAACTCTAAATAAGCCAGCAGTTGTTCAAGGAGGAAATATGCTGCAAATTTACCTTTCAAGGAAGATTAAACTGTAACTCTGAAATTTAATAATAGATTAGTGGTTTTCACTTTATTTTCACAAGAACAATGTGAGCTGCACCTGGCTTATTACATATTTACACAACAGGTCCATGAACAGCTCTTTTTAACTTCAGTTAGGAAAGTCTACTTCCTTCTTGCTTTGCATTTGATACATTTATATGATCATCTTTGAGATGCCCTATAATAAAAAGAGGTCAATGAAAATGAATTTGGAGGAAAACAGGTAATAAATTCTAAAGAAACAGAAAGTAAACATGAATGATATGAATACAATACCAGTAAAGTATCTGCAGTCATGAGTAAAATTGATTCAGGGAGCAGGGTTAGGGTGTTCTTTTTCTTCTGAGTGCAACAGCAGTGACCACAATATATTAACTCACAGTGAACTATTTTCCACTTCCTTGAAGAGTGCAAGTTCTTTTAGCATAAGATGCAAACCAAAGTATTTATGTATCTGTAAATTACTACCTCATAAGCCACAATGGTTAATCCTAACAAAGACCACCCTTTAGGTTACAGTGAAGAAAAAGTTCACATCTCCCAGTACAGTCTTACTACAGTGCTTTTTAACATGCTCCTACTTTTCTCTCCACCCCATAGTTTTAGACTACAGAAAAACAAATCCAGGTCAGTAGGACCTGACTGAAATCCTACCTCCTAAGCTGCCACGATCCTTAAACACAAGTATCTGTGCTTTGAGTAACTCTCCTCTACCTCACTGTGCCTAGTCGTTGTGCAAAGGTACATGATGATCCTGACTAAATTTGTCTTCTGGCAATCCATCATAAATTCTTCCTGCTCTGCACTGTAATTTGTGCCTCTCTGATAATATTTTAAGTCACGTATTGACATCCCTGACTGAGCAAACAGCTTACATGAGGAAACATCCTGGTTTGCACATCTATGGAGCTAACAAAATTCTTTTTCTTGGAAACTATGTTTAAACAAGCAGTCATCCACAGCAAGTTCTGTATTGGTGTTTATTCTTTCCTTCACTTTCTTTAAGTTAATTTACTTTCTAAATAGAAACATCCATTCCAGTTCAATGTCAAGATGCAAAGGTATCTTTTACTTCCTCTCTGCTGCTGAGAAATGGAAGCAATTGTGATCTTTCTAAACAAAATCAACAGTGAAATAAATAAATGAAAAAGTTCATAACACTACAGGCGAAGAAGAACCAAATAAGCAGCAGCAAGCGTGCTGATGCTCTAGCAAGTGAATTGATGTGTCTTCCACTGGATATTACAATAGCTTAGTATAACAAAAGTGCAGATGATTCTTCTAGTTCTAAGTTCAATCTTTCAAGACCACAGAGTACATTAATCACATTAACTTGGCAGGATTAGCTGAAATTCCAACACAAAAAATAGCAAGTGACAAGAAAGCTTTGGGAGCAAAGCAACAAAAAGCAAAGAACATTGGCACCAGATCCCCTTAACTTCCCTTTGCTCTCTGCTCCTCCAGTGATCTGAAATAACCGCCACAGGAGCAGATCTGGGACCTGGATGAACAGAAATATGGTTAAAGCCTGGAGTGACAGGACAAGGGGGAATGGCTTCACACCGAGAGAGAGTAGGTTTAGATGTTAGGAAGAAATTCTTCCCTGTGAGGCTGATGAGACACTAGAACAGGTTGCCCTGACAAGCTGTGGATGCCCCATCCCCCAAAGTGCTTAAGGCCAGGTTGGGTGGGGCTTGGAGCACCCTGGGGTAGTGGAAGGTGTCCCTGCCCACAGAAGGGGCTGGAACAAGATCATCCTAAAGCGGCCTTTGAACCCAGGCCATTCTATGATTCCAATGTACACTTAGTTGGAACAAAATCAGAGATAAAATTATTTGCATTAGGAGAGTCCTACAGCTACAGAGACCTCAAGCCTGAGAAATTTCTGTCTAGAGACCGGAAAAGATTACAAGTAGTTGGAGGTAGGAAGAGGAAATTTTTATACCTGTATGGGTTGAAATTTAGTTTACCACATGATTATAAGAGAATAAAAAAAGTTTAAACCTAGATTGACTCTGATGTAGAACAAGAGAAAACCATGGTACAGCTACACATTTGCATCCTTTAGGATAATGACTTAAACAGACACTTATTGTGCTGTTGAAATAAAAGCAACTGTCTGTTCTTTTCGTTTCAGACATGGTTACTTATCAATCTGCAGTGTGCAGCAAAGGGCACGTAGCAGAGCTATTTATAGCCAGAAAGATGCAGTCACAAACACACAAACATGCTGCCCAGCATGAGCTGCTAAGCTTTTGCTGATGTCCTCCCCCATCATTCTGCAACAGCCATTTCTAGCAATACTTAACAGTGCAACCACACTTGGAACCCTGTAACTGAGTGACTTTTTCATCTGCAACATTTCTTGAAACACGCTTAGAAAATTTTGGGAAAATATGGAATGTTAATGCTAGTTTCTAAATGAAGTTTTCCAATGATCACTCTTCCAAAAGTTTTTAAATAAAAGTTTATTACAGAAATTATTTAGAACAAAAAAAGACAACAGTATCTCTTGTAATTAAAAAAAAGGTAACATTGTATTCATGCCCTATAAGGTGAACTGAAGAAATGCTACAGGTATTTCTTCCACTTTCATTCCGTGATGCTTTCTAGTACGGATTAACTCACATCCGCATCACAGGAATTGAATATGATCAGTCCCTTTCCATGCTTCTCTCCAGAAAGTGCTGCATATTAACACAAAATATTGCAGACAAACCACCGGTCTATTCATTCTGCAGTATTGGAACCAGTGTCTAGGAAAGAAAAAAGAAAGTGAGACTAATACACACCCCCATTAAAAACAGAGAACCAAGAGCATTCTCTTATACCTTCCCCAAGTTCAAAAGCATTCCCCAAGCATTTTAGAACATGTTCTGTACCTACCCAATTCCCTCCACTGCTCTCAATGCCATGCATGAACTGCTTGTGCTGTTCCACTTCACCTAGCAACACTGAAAAGAGCCAGCACAAAACTCTAGGGTTGTGCACACAGAGGCACTAAAAATATTAAAAGCTTTGCTCTAACATGTAGTGATACACAAACCCTTTACTGCAGTCAGCCACAAGAACACGTGGCTATCATTTGCTAAAGAGAAAGGCTTTTGCACATCCAGCAGCATAAGCTCTGATGGAGTGTGGGCTATAGTTTATTATGCATTTTGAAACAGATGCAAGAATGAGCATGGTCTTCATAAAGCAACTATGAGCAATTCTCTGTTCTGAACTTTTGTCAGAATCACCAACTAACCCCAGTGCAGCTTTTGATACACTACCATTACTGCTTTCTTGTTTTTAGAGCTGTGGAAAAAATATGTAACTCATATATGTAACTCAAAGGACAGGCCAGTGTTTACTATGTTCCTTCAACAGGTCAACTTTGCGTGGGAAAAAAAAAAGGTTGCAATGTTAATAGCAACTTCAAGTCAGCCAGTTGTTTAAATCTTATCTGCACAATTTATCAAGAATGAAAACAATTAATACTTGGAAAGTAAGGTTTCCTCCACTAGCTATAATAAGCACACAAAAAACAAGCAGTAAGATTATATGCTTGGCTAATACCAGAAGTTGAGCAAACAATAAATTCTGTCAACTCTTTAGAACTACAACTTGAAGTGACTATTGTAATCATGCCAGAATCAGGAAGCCATGAAGAACCTGTTACAGAGGTCTATAGTGCATTTAAATAAAGCCTTTTCCATTTTCAGTTCCTCCTTTTCGCATCACGCTCTGAGGATGAAACAAGTGGCACCATTTCACACAGCTTTAGCAATACTCTGCCACATTGATGGTTTTAAAAAGTTATACAGCAGCTTGCCACAAAAGTAACTGAATTACTTTTTCCAGTAAAGAATCCCAAGGAACACAGACAAAAGTAATCCAGTCAAGCAGATATAGACTGTAAACTCCCACAGGCAGTGTACATACAGAGGGTCTGTTAGGCAAGAAGTAAGTCTTAGACTTGCAAATGCAAGCATAAGCTTTTCATGGGCTTGTGTCCCCAACTATCAAATCCAGAGAATGATTGCTTATACAGTTTTCTCAGACAATTCCTTGCTCAGACTGTTGAAGCACTCTTCAGATTCAGTAAAATATGGTGCTATCATAACAAACAGGTTAATACTAGAAAAACTCACCACACAAAACATAAAGATTACTTCTGACTTTCTAATAGCTCTAGTATTGTGTACTTCCCAAGAACAGGTGCAGAGCAGTCCCTGACATGGTTCTACCTCAGTGCTTGTGAGTCAGGGAAGCATTTAGCTAGCTTTTGTTTCATCTCTCCTCAGATGAAAAAGGAAATGCAGAGCCCTACTCCTGAGTAACATAGTCGATCTGCCTTTAGTAAAACATTTGGTCAAAACTTTCTAAAAACAATCAAGGCTCATGTCTCAGCCTATTTATATCATATTTCATACTTACTTTTGCCATCACATGCTACAATTTTCACTTTATCCACTTTCACAAGTTCGGTGACCTCCCTAAATTCCACATCATTCAGTACAAATGTCCATACATTGTCACAGAACCTGTATGTGTTCAGAGACCCCTATAAAAAAGTAAGAGATATTTTCTATAGGAAGGATGCATCTCAAAAGCAACAGAAAATATGATGAGTATCTACTGAACTATGTCCCTTTTAGAACAAGATTTGCCACAAAGCCAACAGTGGACCTGAATGCGTACAAACTGGCAAGTAAGCAATTCAGAGGAAAACCGGAGTTTAAATGCCCTCCAGTGGCTGAAATTTTCAAGACCGTGTAGTGACGTTACAGGATATTCAAGGGGAAGCTCCACAGGTAGGCTAAGAAGTTTTACAATTTTTCTAATGTGTACAAAGGATCAATAGCAGAAAACATTTCTTAAAGTATTGCGCCATAAGAAAAATCAGCTACAGTAGTGATCACAACAAGATGTGAATTCTGCAATTGCTTAAACAAAGTGGTAGCTTAAATAAAAAATCATGACAAAACTGACATCTGACATAAAGGGGTATCCCTCCTATTTGATGTATTACTGAGGATGTCAATATGGAAAACTTTTGGCCTTCACTTTTACATATTTTAAATTGATATTCTTGAACTTAAGCCCCAAGTAACATTTTTAAAATTTATCTACTAAACACATGCTAAACTGTTTTCAATACCATGCTACATATACAAACAAGTTAAGTGCACTAGGAAAATTAGGCTATTTTTAACATCTCTGTATTGTTTAAAAATCTAACATCTTAGGAGCCCACATCATTAATGTGTTCTACATACTGTAGAGAAGTAATATGACAAAAGTTAACAGGAAGCTGCGTTTTGTGGGTTTTTCCCTTAATGTTACATTCAAGTTGACATTTAACAACTTGCTGACTATCTAACATCAATTAGGGCGGCTGACTGGAAACTCCCCCGCTCCAACTTATTTTTCTATGATACCTACAGAAAATAGCTACAAAATGATCCAGTGAAAGGGCAGATTTAGACTCTCTAGTCTCTCTTCACATTACTGATGTGGCTGAAAATCTGGCCTCAGCTCACTTTTGCTAGGGACAGCTGCGAGAAGCAAAAGTCTCCCTCCTCATCTGCAAGACACTGAGGACGGCAATGTTATCCATCAAAAAAGCATTTGCCTCTTCCCTGTTTTCATCATCTGATTTTTGCATTCAGTCAAAAGATCCCTGGCAGGAAAAGGTAAGAAGCCTTACAACTACGTACAGAACATACTTGCAAACAGTGATTATTACAGAGTCAAAATGGACCTTCTTAAGTTCTTGCTTAGAGCACACAGCTTTTAATGACATTCTGCATCAACACTTAGTTGCTGTATCTCATGTAAAACGTTTAGATATAATTTCCTTACCCTGAAATTGACTCTGTTCCTGACTCGCTGTGCCAGTGCCGAATTTATAGCTTTATCAAACTGAAGTAGCACCTGAAGGGCCAACTGAGGTGTGATTTGCTGTGACTAAAGTAGTTTAAAAAAAAAAAAGAAGTTTTCAGTTGTTTCAAAGTAAGCTCAAACATGCAGTAAACGTTAATAACATCAAAACAAAGTTCACATGGAGCAGACCTCTAGATGAACAATCTAGAGAAACGTTATGTTCCTGTGTTTATTTTCATTTTTATATTTCAATTCTGTGCTATACAAAGATCTCTTATAATATTTATTGGAAATAACCAGAAGAGCAGCAAATTGACTACAAAGTTCCAGCTTAATCTGGCTGTTCATGGGGCCACATGAGATTTTGCCACTTAAACAAAACACTTTCCTTCACCAAGAATATAAAGAAAACGACATCACAAGTGAATGGAGTACCAAACCCTTATGATTCCAATCAGTAATTTTTCCAAACCTTAGCCAAAGGATCCTCGATACAGGAACCACAAAGCCATTTGGATAAAACCTTCTGTTTTTATTAAAGCACTCGCCCAGACCCCAACGCCCCCCCACCTGTATGAGCTCATCCAGACTCTCCTGCAGGCTGTTGCCCAGCGTGGTATTCCTATACAGCTGATACGCCATGGTCTGCTGCGAGGCCCGGACCCGTCCTGGTCATCCGCGGCTGCGCGCCTGTGCTGTCCTCGCCCTCCTTGGAAACAAAGATAACAATAAACCCCTCGCCGCCCCACAGCCGAGCCCGCCGGGCACAAGCACAGCGCGCAGTGTAAGAGGCCACCCCGCAAACACCGCCCGACCCTCGGGAGCGCTGCCGGCGCCGGGGCCGCACCACCGACAGCCCGGCCCG
>VZRL01003889.1:110669-129238 GCA_013397895.1 Origma solitaria | reverse complement strand
GCGCGGCCGGAAGCGCGGCCCCGCCTCGGCCGCCCTGGCCCGGAAGCGGAACGGCCGCGGGGCCGCGCCCGCGGAGCAGCAGCGCCCCGCCCGCAACGCGCCCCGATCAAACACTCGCACCGCGGACAAAGGCTGTTATTCCATACAGCCGCGTTTGTCCCCGTTAAAAAATACCCCGTCAGTAACGACCGCCAGCGCACTCACACACGTGTTTATCACATTGCTCCGTGACACGCTGGAACGCAGAAAACAGGGTCATTTAAAAAGAAAGGATCATAATATTCTTAAGAGGTGGGTGAAGAGTCTTCTACTTACACCTTTTCTGTTAAAGGGGCAAAGGAAATAGTCACATCTCCGAAGAGTGTTACTAGCCAAATCAAGCTACTTCTATCAGCCCTGATTCACAACCTGGGCTTTTACATGACTACTGCAGCTTCATTTCGTTAAAAACACTGCACGTTTCCCATTATCACACACAATAAAGCTCACAGACACTAATTGAAAATGTAATCAGTCTATCTTAACCCTTCAATCTACCAGCCAACCATTACAGCACCTTATGGCTCAGGCCTTTCTTGCCAATGAAAAGGTTTTGTTAGATGACTAAGAAACATTGCAGAACTGCAGAGTCACTGGTACACTAAGCATCTGTCCTCCATGAATATTTCTTTGTAATTATTAACCTAGAATTCCACATTATAAATGTTAACTAGCAGTTGAGCAAGCTAGAATAAGGAACATGGTAAGGGTAAGATAAGGACTTGACTTTTGGAAAACACTCCGATAGCTTCTCTTCAGATCATTTTCAGTACTAAAAAAAATCATTTAAATCAAAGTAATCCAGGCAGTTCAAATTGCAAAACTGAAAAAAAAATCGTGCTGAGCAAAGAATGGCTTTAATTTCACTGATTTCAGTCATGCTTGAAGGGAAGAATGAAAGACTAACATGACTGCACCCTCTTCACAAATGCCCTTTTTTCCTGTTAGCTGAATATGAGATGCAATAAAAGGAACAGTGTAGTTCAGCTTGGAATTCTGAAGCTAGGAAAGCTGCAAGATATGTCTTTCAGAAAATGAATATTTAAATATTCCTTATATTTCAGAGTGCTACTCTGACTAAAACAAGGTGTTATTAAAAAGTAGAATTAAAGCACTTGTTTCAAGTGTCTCTGACAAGCAGTTAGTGAAACAAATCCTCTACAGAATGACCTGCATTCACAAGGACTGAGTAAGAATTTTCACTTCATGATTTGTAAGACTTCTGTGGTTACAAAAAGCACCCAAGCTGTTATCCCTCTCCTCTCTGTTCCTCCTAAGAGGTTTTTCTGAGGGAGACTGGAATGACTTAAGAATTAAAAGTCATCTCCGAAGACAACAGGCTTTGAGAAGACATGAATTTAAACCATCTTTCTAGATATTAAAAATACTGTATAAACCTGTAGGATACTCCGACAAAAATCTGACATTGGAAGAAATATGCTTTTCACAAAGAAACTTTCTACCCTGTGACAGGTTTAGTTTAGAAAGTGCCCATTCACAAAGTAATTCCATTATTTTCAGTTAAGTACAGACATTTCTGCAGACAGCATCAGTGAAGCTGACATGACCAGGCACCAATGGCACCTTCTCCTCCCCATGCCACACTTCGAGGTCATTTCATAAAAGATTCCATTACCACCACATGTAATCTAACCTTCAAGTCTGACACAAATTAACTGCTGACAGTTTTAGCTGTTGTTAGAGCATTTAGGATATGATGCAACAAAGTTGCTGAAACATGCTAACAGCTACAAGCTATAATATCCTAGTTGAGTGCAGTTTGGAGTGTAGCTACTGTCTCTCAGTACAACTTTCCTCACGGAAATTAGGACTGTTCTTCACTTGTTTACTGAGAGTAAAAGAAAAAATATGCCAAACTGCATTGTTATGAACAAGGTTACACATTATTCTAACTAGCTCTACACGTTTTGGAATAAAAGTTCTCCATTTTGACATCCCAGAACCTCAGACTTCAATCTGCTTCAGCACTAAATCCTTACACATCCCTTCCCATTACCTTCCCACAGAACATGGCTGTACCATAGTGCATAGATCTTCAAGAACATTCCGGCAAATCCAGAGAATACTCATATCAGATTTAATGACACTTTCTCCAGAATCTCTTTGCCACTTCTGAATTTACCCTGTTGCAGAAATCTTTAGGAAATGTCACATCGAGAGGCCACTGGCCCAAACAACTCTATTTCAGTTGTGCACAGCAATAATGAGATAGGTAATGATTTATTACTACACATATAAATATGTATAAACTAATGAGACCTCCAAATCGAAGGTAAATTAGTGACTCATTAATTTTTTTCTTGACAGGGCTCACCAAATTCTAGCAAAATGACTTACTTTTGGAAGGAAGTGTCATTGAAAGGTCAATTCCCTACAATACTGTATCTTATCACAAAGTGATTCAAGTTTTAAAATAATTTTTATTAAAGCATGACATTCCAACTTTCCATGTTTTAAATATTAAAATATATTACATTATATTATAGATTTCAAAAAAAGTAAGTTTGACAAAACATTAGGCATAGCTTTGGGACCACTTTGCTTTTTGTAAACATCCACCTCACCAATTAATGATGAGCTGCAAAAAGTCAGAGGGGAATAATCCTTTAGTACACTGCTCAAGCTGCATATCTTTAGAAACAGAACTGCTGCATACTCATTCACAACAACTTATACTAGAGAAATAAACCATTTATAAGCACATACACATTTCCAAAAGAAATCATACAACTGCAGCATGAAACTGTAGAATCCTTGGCCATCAGGAAACACAATAACAATCCCATTGTTTGGTAAATATGGCATATACAGAGGGCTGGCTACTCTGTACTGCACACAGGAAGCAACAGGACATAGAGAACTATAATCCCTCCACTAAGAATATAAGAGGATTATTCTCAATAAAATTATCAATTAGGAAAAAGGGGAAATGAGATAATCAGAATACTTCCTGTTTAGCTTAGGACACATGCAAACCCACTAAAAATCAGATTTGCGTGGTCATACAGACCACACTGGGAAAGTATCAGAAGTAAACAGGCTGCAAGTGCCCCATAGACTGACTTGAACTTTACATTAATCGGAGTCAACATCAAAATTGAAGCAGAAGATAGTCCCAAAGAAAGTGCATTTGTGTTCTGCTTTCAGAGCAAGATCCAAACCTGATGGAATGGATGCAAGGCAACTTGGTGTTAGTATTGCCTATTGTGTGAATACATCCTCCATATCAATCGCCTTGAAACTCTGATACAGAGGCTACTGCAACAAAAGGACTTAGATGTTGAGATGAAAGTATCTGAACTGCAGACTTAAACTGCCAGAGACATGAGCAATTTTCCCTCACCTGACATCCATATGCTCTCCGTCTATACAGCTATCACTGGAGACAGTGGATTAATTGTTACTTGGTAAGTCTTGACCATGGAATATCTCACAACTGCTATTAATCAGTATCAGGTAGTAATGTGGTTGAACATAACTTTTTTTTTAATAAGGTAGCTGAATAACATTAAATATAGTTAAGAAGTGATAATTTTTGGCATTAAGACAAAATTGTGAGCGCAATAAACACCAAAAGCAAAGATTTAATATACTTGCTACAACATTACATTGCTCAACTCCTGAATGAATTTATTTGCATACAACCTGCCCTTACATGGAAATTGCAATGCTTATCAAAAGATATTACAAACTTTTACAATGTATCAACCAGTGCATTACTGTTGTCCCAGTAAACCTATAAACACTAATTATGTGTCCAAGAATGCCTCCTACAGACACAGGTTTACCACCACTGCGGGGAGCGAAAACACCCCAACGTTTAAAACACTTTTTAAAGGTTATATTAGTGATGGTATCATGTGCCTAACTAAGAGCTTTATAAATGGATGTTTCATCTACAAGGATGACACAGGTAGCATAAGACTTCTCACATTTCTGCCCAAAAAATGGTACTGTGGCTAGAATACCTGTGTAACTCCCAAGTTCTACTGAGCATGACCAGAGTTTTTACCAGTGACAACCAAGACTCATCCATGAAGAACTGCAAGGAACTAACTCATTGTCTACTGCTAGCTAAGACTGTCTTGACACAGTGAAGCAGAACCTAAATTCACAACTTCAGCTGAAAAAGGTCTGGTATCTTACCAGTCAGACAGTTTAGCTATTGTGGCTTAGGCTTAAACCTTGTGGCCAGCAATGACATCCACAGAACGGCAGTTCTGCATCCTGAACGATGGACTGAAAGATACCAAAGTTGAAGCTCACTCTAGTGAGGTAAAGGAGTGAGGCTGTATTAGGTATGTGAACAAAACCAAGGATCTCTACATTTGAGAAAGCCAAGTAAATGTAACTGTTAATATCCAAACAAGTTTTCACAACAATGAAGAAATGCACTTGACCATTTACAGCAAAACAGTTTTTTTTACAATAACAAGTAACTTATGGCCTTGTCTACCTGCAAATGAATTCCTTCAGCAGGTACACACAATATATTGCTCAGTCATAAAAATATATATATTATCTCTTTCCTTTAACATTTAGGTATATAAATATTTTACTGAAGAACATGCATCATTTAGATAAACAGTTGCAAGAACATCCCATGAAAACATAGGGTTCTTTGCCATTTAGCAGTATAAAACGATTACATAAACAGCAATTAAAGTCAAGACAAACCAATACAGCAGTAAGCATTTCATTGTGTGCTACTCCAAAGCACCTTTTGCAACAGATTATATAATACATACACACAGAGAATGCATTGTAATGGAGCACAAACAGCATCGTTCCATCTGCATATTCTTCAGTCTTGCTTGGACTCCAAACTTACTGTTCACTTTTCTGCTCTTGTTTTCCATTCAGCTCTTGGTCAACTCTGCTTAGCAAAGAAAGCAGTGAAATTAAACTATGTTAACATTGTTTGATAGCTCATATATTACGAAAAAACTATTAACCTTAACAGGAAAACACAAAGCTTTTATATGGGAAAAGTTTTAGTAAATAAATATTAAGAGTTTTATTTAATGTAGTCATGATGTTTGGGTTTTTTTCAATATCTATTTTCCTACCTCCCCCTATAAATTAATTAAAACTGTTAGGAAACCCTTTAAATAACTATAGCACTTGAGAGGAAGCATTTAAAAAGTGCATGTGAAGATTGACTACAGAAGAAAAAAGCAGGGCCTGTGCTCATAGTAACAAATGCAAGCAGGAATACAAGCTTACAGGTAACATGACAATAGTGGCAAGCACTACCACTCTGATGAATTCATATGCTGCAGAATACGCACTCAATTACTTTTAATGTTAGAGTAATTAAGCCAAGAGGGTAACAGCACTGGTTGTAGCAATAGAAGTGAAGAGGCTCCTTAACTGCAATACTTTTTCTATTACATTCTAAGACTCTTTCAATTACCCTGGAAGAATTCACTATCATGCTGATAAAAGTGGGTTTGATTTTGTGCCTTGTTTTTTAGTATCTGCCTTGGGACCAGCAAACAATGCTGCTTTGCAGACAACAGCAGATGATTGACAGCCCTGCACAAAATGTACTTTTCCTCTTTATAGTAAGAACAAGCTAGAATCTTCATAGCATCTTCTAGCAAGTGAGTCGTATGTGCAGGTAGTTTAATTTTAAAACCAACAGCAGTTCTAAAGTGAGAGACTAAGACCAAGTTTGTTCTCTAACAATCTGCCTAATGTACCTGTCCAGCCTCTCAAACTATAACCAGCCAGTTTTTCAAAATGACAGAAACAAAAAACAGCTCCTTTAGGCCATGAACCCATAAAAAGAGGAGGCAAGATTTTGGGGTTTTATTTTTTTATTCCTCGTTCTTGCAGCTGTAAGACTTGAACTGAGTATGTAAGGACCTGATAGGTCTGGAAGCAACATCCCCACTGAAAACCTGTTCAGCTGCACAGTGCTGAGGGGGAACTGAGGCTGCACCTCATCCGTGCCCTCACTGCACTGCCTCAGAAAAACACCTTTTTTGACCTGATGATCGGAGCAGTCACAGCGTGTAAGGAGTCAGAGTAAGCCAACACAAACAAGTCTGCACAGTCAAAGCTGGCAGTATAAAGCCACACAAGTGTAGCAAATCTGGCTTCCAGAGTGACTCCTACACACAGCAGGAACACCTGCTGCCCCTTTAGGGATTAACCTTCAACACATCTCCTTTCTACCCTGTTATAATAAATAATGCCTACAAGCTGCTTTCAACCTGATTAAAGGCTCACTATCCAATTCTGCCTGGGATCTCTTCTCTATATCTAATTTTCACCGAGGAATATATTTTACTTTTTACAGAAGTGATGGTAGTATAGGTGAAGTTATCAACAGGGACACAAAAAAGTGCTTGTTCTACCAAAGATTTAAAAAATTATCACTTAATTGGAGTAATTCCTAAAGAATGTTCAACACATCACTAGATTTACATGTGAGCTTTCAGAAATAATTTAAATTCCTTTTACTTCAATCTCAGGGTTCCTCTGCCCAATTCAGACGATAAGCCTCCCTTAATAGTTATGCACACAAAGGAAAACTAATTTTTAAAAAAAACAAAGTTAGTAGCAACATCTTTCAGTACATTTGTTAGTGAGTGAAAAAATAACATATCCATTCAAAAAAACTCATCAGCTGTGGAATAGCTTGAATAGTTAGCAGGAGACTGGAAATTAACAAAATGGAAATCCAGTATTTATTAGCAAGGAACATAGGCACTGCAAATACAAACAGCACTAAAACACTAATTTAGATTGCATCTGTTCAAGTTAATAACTAAAAAAGTAGTGAACACAAAAAATACAAGATTCAATATTAGAACTGCTTAGAGAGTTGCATCTCTGCTAATGCATAGCTACAGCTTAGCACCTGAATACAGCTCATCTTCAGATACCAGTTCCTGTTGGAAACAGTGAAATTTGATTTAATGGGTTCATACAGAAGCATTACTTCTGCCTCTTAAAGACTTCAAATTGAGAACCCATGTATCCCCTTAAAAGTGAGCATCTTACATAGCAGTGTACTAGAAACTATTCACAAATATCTGTCTGAAGACCCGGGGTGACTTCTTATAGATTCCATACTGCCTGCAAGTACAGTATAGTTACTGTCATGCATAAGAACTTGGGCACTAGTGCATGTTTATATTTACAAATGCTTATTCCTTTATGCAAGCCAATCAACTGGGAGTTAGTTGCAGTGCAAATTGTCTTATCTGGATGCAACCCTAACCAAAACATGAATATACCTTTTCTGTTTCTTTCTAAACTTTTCTTCTTCATACCTTGGTGAGGAAAAGTTTTATTTCAGTAAAGGTAACATATGAAGGCCAAAATCAACAGAAGTTGCAAACCAGTATTAGTGTCAATACAGTTTGCAGAAACTTACCAAATTCTGAAACCAATATAATTCAGAAAAAGATACATTGTACCTCCAACATTTATTAGCATTAAACAAAGAGCATTAAGATTTAGTTACTATGACATAACAGTTCAATATGACCTCTTGTACAGTGTTAGTATTTATCACTAAAATTTAAAGTCTATATCCATAACAGTTTGAAGCCAGACATAATCCTCCACAGAAATCTGAGAATTAAGTCTGTACGTTAACCAAGTCCAGCCTTTGCAGAACAGTTAAAGGTTCATCAATACAGAGAGGAGTCTTTTAAACTTTGGAATTACAGTCTGAATACTCATAACTCATCCATAACATCCCAGTTGGAAGAATTCTAAAGACAGCATAAGGCTGCCTCAGCTTTGTCATGTCTTTCACCCCCACCCCAGGAAAACTGTTTTTCTGTCTTACAGAGTTAAACTGTGGAACTGATAGCAGCTGGGCGTTTACAGAAATCACCAGCCACCTGCAGGGGGGCATGAGGATTTGTCCAACATGGATGTGCCCTTCTGTGTGCACAGTGACACTGGGCCATCTTCCCCAGCTTGTGCTCACCTACAATGCAGACAGCATGGTTTGTGTGTTATACCCTCTAATGGGCTGATCAATTTGTCATCAGAATTGGCAGTGTTTTCACCTGGTTTTCTTAAGACCCAAGTTTATTGTTTCTACTCTGTTACTGCATCCACAAATGCTTTTGACAAAAAGATCATGATCACATTTGAAAGCAGAATTGTGCTGATGTTAAAATGGATATTTGTATCTGGATGGGAAGGAAAGAAAATTACATTGATCCTGTCTTCATTTCTTTACCAAAGTAGTTTAGAACTGTAATGGGTAGGGATTACATTTTCCCATCACTGCTTTTCTTTTAAATGAAAACCCAAACCAAGTGATATTTCAGCACCTAACTTGTTCCACATTTTAATAAAAACACTGAAGACATTATAAACAACCAGTATCAACATGCCTAGAATTTCTCACTCACAAGCCAGTTTAGTATTTACACTAAGGTGCAAAATAATGAATGGAATGAGACCTTCTCTCTAGAAGGCTTAATTCACACACCACAACTTAGTAATTGCATGAAGCTACACTATGAAAATCACAGTAGATTAACATTTTGACTATCCATGCTACTCCATACCAAAGTGCCTTTGGCAATGAGGTCAAACATGGACACTCCTCCTAGAGACAGCAACTATCTCAGCTGAAGTCATTAAGTGTCAAGTGTCACATTCAAACCAAACATTGATTACAACATCTACCAGTCCTAAACCATGATCAATTTAGAAGATGTTGGAATAATAAAACGTACTGTTTTATGCATTCTGGGATGCCAACGTATTCCATGGGGATGAGTTCAGCTAGTTCTGCCAGGGTAAAGACATACCTAATTTTTTGGCTGAATTTTGAGCTGTGGAAGAACAAATGCAGAGTACAGTTACAACTTGAATGATTTTCACTAGGTCAATATTAAAACAGTCTTCTAAGTTCAAAGCAAACACTTGTCAGAATTATTTAAGAAAAGGCTTCCCGAGTATTACCTAATAAAAGGTTTTGTGATGGCCAGGAGTGTTCTGATGAACCAGGAAGGATGAACTATGATCAATGACTTCAGGTTTTTTCTTAACCTGAAGGATTTAAACAATGGACACAATTACTAGAAGAAAAAGGCTGCATGGCAAGGGATTTTTGAATATATAAGAAGTATGTTTTTAGAAGCCCAACTGTCTCATAAACATAGTACTCTGACATCCCATTATTAGAAGCCAACCTCTATCAGAAGAAAAAATACTACACAACCATAAAATCAAAACTTAAGATTCAGTATCAATTTGACAAGGAAATAACATTCCAAGGAGAAGCTTCTCTGAATCTTTTTACACAGCTAATGATGAAGTGGTTCAAAAAGAACCCCCCTTATTAACCTTGTATTAATATATTAAGTTGTAAGGAATTTCTACAAGATAACAATATTCAGTAATCTAAGAAAACTATTTTCACTAAAAAACACCTTCAGAACAACAGCATCAAAAGGCATACACAAAAACCCCAACCAACCAAAAAAATCCACCACACAACACTCCCCAGGCATGTTTGTAGCATCATCCCACACTGTCTAGCTTACGAAGAGGTTTTCAATACACCAATTTCCTTCACCAAAGCTTAACCACAAGGGACTAGACACCACATTAAGCTGCAGTTTTTCCTAGATATTTTTATCTCTGAGCATGTGAATACTGTAAGAAAGCACTGCAGAACTTCTTACCGTCTATCAATTTGCTGATAACATTTCCTAAGCCAGCCTAAACTTGGCATTTTTCTCCGTGTTGTTGCACCATTCAGGTAAACAATCATGTAGTTCTCTGCTACTAACAGCTCTAAAGTGCCAATTACATACCTGGAGAGACAAGCAAAGGAAACTTTAATATCCACAGTCTTCATTTGAAAGTAATTCCTAGTAGTGCTCAAATATATTAAAAATAACAAAAAAAGCAGAAAGACGGATGATGACTTACTTAAATAGATTGTCCATTAGGTATCTGTAGTTAGGCTGGCTGCTCTCAGGCATGAAGCAAACAGCAAACACAACAATGGCATTTAACCCATCACCATAATAACCTAAAACCAAAAAAATAAGCAGCAGTAGTGACAAAAAACTGACTACATTTACACAAAGTCAAGCACACTCAGTGAGCTTTTTCATTATTTACCTCAAAGAGATTTACAAACATCCTTATAGACACATTCATACAGTTACAGAAAACCTCAAGGTTTCTTTTCCAAGTTTGTCTACTTCTAAAGCAACAACTGAGGCTGATGTCAATCAATTACTGTACCTATAACTAACGTTTCAGTATAGAATCTCAGTATATTTAATAACATCTTATGTTATTAGTCAAATTTTCTTCCAACCTAAACTTACAGACTTTTGGGAAGAGTCATGAATTGATTTCTGCCTTAGAAGAGCTATAGCTAATGCTTTCAACACTCTTAAAGCCAAAAAATTAGGCAGCAGTGACACTGTAGAATAGAGTAAATACATCTTATTACATGAAGTGCATTTTAGTACATGTGACCATGTGTACATTTTGGAGCTTTAGCTAATAGAGAAAAAATTATTACATTAACCATGTCTTAAACAGTGCAACAAAGGAATCACCAAAAGTCTTTATGCCCAAAGCTCTTCCTCTGCCTCCCCAACTCAGCTTAAAGTAGTTGCTCAACAGTTCCCCTAAGCACATCACCAATCCTTACCACCATGACTGATAACTTTTTTATACGGTTCAATTGCCTTCATGTCCACCCTATGGTCCTGTTCTCCAATCCTAAACATTCGCCAGCGCCGACCATCGTCCTTCTCCTCTGCCACAGTGTATTCAGCCAGTGATCCTTTCCTAACGACATCAGTAGTTTTTGGTTTTGGAAGATCATCTGCCAAAATTAGAACATGTTAAAGACCCATTATGAATACCATGCATAGTGACAATCAGTTACAACACAAGTTAACCACTTTGCTATCTGATCTATTTTGGTATTCTTCAGCCAGTCAGACACACCAACTGATGTAATGGATATTTTATCAACATACTCATGTTGGCAGTTATCTGTTGACTGTAATTTTCTCTATTACAAGTATGTGAAAAATTTCCATTCATGGAGGAAGTCTAATTAACTGCAGGCTTTTGGAACACAGGTCTCAATGAATTTCACCAAAATAGACAAAGTGGTTAACTCCAATGAGAATCAGAGGTTGCTTGATCACAGATTTACATGAAGCATGATTTAAAACATTGAGGTACCTTGCAAGCAGACATGCAGGCAAATCTAGTGGAAATTAAATCTAATTCACATGTGTGCAATCAAAATATATGAAATTTATGCTGACAGCAATCTGTAAGACAATTTGCTCCAATGAAATTATGATTCTTGACTTTGTTGCATGGACCTTACCCAAAGCGAGAAAAACCTACTGCAAGTTAGTTGTCTGTTCCCAAGACAAAGCTGTTAATTGAAACTATCCTTCCAGGAAAATGAAGGCAGCAGCATTAAAGGAAGAAAAGACAGAAACCCTTTTCAGCCACTTTTAAAAACAAGACACAAACACCCGGAATATTTCCTTTGCACCACTGCAAAACTAACCCTAAATAACAATTCTTCTTCATTAAAACAATGAAAATCCTTTTACAAAGGTAAACACACAGTCTCTGTTAAGAAAACTTCACCTACAATATGCCTTTAGCTATTTAGAAAACCAAAACCACAACTTATTCTAAAGACTGTTTCTTTCTCCACAAGTAGTGTTTCAAACATAACACTGAAAAGAGAACTTCCTGTTTATTCAGGAATTAAAATTATGTTATTTTCAGAATAAGAAAATAATAATTAAGTTTACATGTTTACTTTAAACTGGAGACAATCCTAAACCATGAAGTTCACAGGTATTAGAGACTTCAACAATTTGCCCAACACAAGAGTTCTTGGCTTCCATAAAAGGGCCTTAAAACATCATTAAACTCCAAGTTTAAAATTTATGCTTTAACTCCTACACAAAACGTTTATCTCAAATAAAATTTGTTAGAATTTCCAGCTTTAGCCTGTAAGATAAAACACCTATTAATATCTTAAAATTGAGATAATTACTAATGTGGCTATAGCTAAGTTAACTTCTTATGAAGTCATTTCAGAATTCCTTGGCACAAAATAGAGGCTCTTCTACAGTTTCCAGTCAATCTGGAAACAAGCAAACTCTTAAGGCTACTGAGCTTTTGCCATTCTCACCACAGAAGATTTGAGATCAGGGTTACTTAGTATCTTTAAAAATACCATTCAGTCTTCCTCAAATTGCAATTCATCATTTTCTGAGTAGCTAACCTATATCCCTTTGTTTGGCTCCTTCCATTAAAAACTCACTTCTAACACGTTTAAAACACCTTGGGTACTTTTTTCTATAGGGTGGTTCTTAAAAACTTCCTGAAAAAGAGAGGATTTTCCATAACTTCAAGTCTTATAGATAGATGCATACATAGATGATCTTCACTTAAATTTATCTGCAGTTACTGTTTGCCTGTTTACAGATCAGATGAGGGCTGATTTGCTCTTTAAAAAGTCACAGCACCTATTTCTAATCTAATTACCCCTTTTCTATTTCTCCTCTAGTAATACTGAGCCACAGCTATTTCCAGCATGTAAGAAAATATTTTAGAGCATCAGATGAAATTACCAAAATACTCACCTTCCCACTCAAATTCATTGCTATTTTCTGAAGGAGTATCTAAATCGTCCAAATCAATCTCTCCACTCTCATCCAAGTCATCAGACATAACAGATTCCTCAGTGGGATCCAAATTTAAGCTAATATCTGGAGCCATTAGTTTCTTCCTCAATTTGGTTCCATTACCCTCAGTATCTAAAGAAAGCAAACAAATTATTTTCAAATCTGAAGCAAGTTTAGATAAGCATATTAACTAGACAGAAAAGCATAGTCCTTTCTCATAATGCATTATAAATTAATGCCCATAATTTAAACAAGGTATCTTTGGAGTAAGACTTTAATAGGGGATGAAAAGAACAGCAGGTAAAGGCTCTCAGGTTACCAATGGCATACACAGTGTGACCGAGATGGCAGCCCACCAACCATACTCCTTAGAGAAGAAAAACCTGAGGAGTTCCCACCACCTCAGACACTATGACCCCTGCCTGCTGCATCCAAATGTCCCAGGAACTGTTCCAGATATTACACTGAATAAATCTTGCAAATAATACATTAGATTTGTGTCCCTAGCACCTGCTTTTGTGAAGCTTCAGTAGCATCATAACCATCTTTGAGCAAATAGAAAATAATATGCAAGCTGAATAAAGAAAAAAAGACAAGAGTAAGGACAGAAAATGAACGTATCTGTTCTGTGAACACGTAGAATGCTTCAAGGCACAAGGCAAATACTTGCATGATTAAGACAGCAGTTGAAAGCAGGGAATAAAATCAGATTACCAATCCAGCACTGGAAATGCCCCAAAAGTAAAGCAGACAGACAAAATCTAAAAAATTTTATTATGTAAAAAACCCCCAAAAAACCAACCAAACAGAAAAATTAACAAAAAAACCCTGGAAAAAACCCTTAACAAGCAAAAAAATAAAGCTCCTCCCACAAAGGAGCTTTAAAGAAGCCATTTAAGTAGGAAGCAGTCAGCTTGAGTGGAGTGGAATGTTCTTACCAGCTTCATTTTCTGTTTCAGCTGCAGCCAATGTATCAGACTCAACAGGATCATCCTCTGGCAGGGGTCTGGGACACAAAGTAGAAATTATTGCTACAAAACTGCTTTTACATTTTTTTTAATGCCATATATTTAGACTTGCACACTGCTAAAAAAACCCACTGTGAGGTAGTACTGAACTAACTTTACTCACAGCCTAAGTTCAAACTTTCAGTAAACAAAACACCAAAGCAGCAGAAAATTCCTTTACAGCATTCAAGTGACCATCCCTTCCTGTGACAAATAGCAAAACACTGACTACTGCCAGTGTGTCATCCTTAAGAAAACTTGTCATATTCTTGCTTGACAAAATTTTACTTCAAATAAATTACAAAAGTAGTTTAATCATGTTATCATAGAATGCCTCTAAGGTCAGCTAATTTAGTTTCTTTGTAGGCCCAAGCATCAAAAGCAGCATTAGCTGTTAAAGATTTTCCTCAGAAATTTTGCTAAATTAAATATTTGGGCCATGAGACACTGGCAGTAATATCCAAATAATGTAATTGCAAAATATTAGCACTGAAAATAAACAAAGCCAATCTTACAAATCTTCACTTCAGAAACACTGGAAACTTCTACAGTGGCAATCCTGAAGAAGCATGCCACAAAACCTTTTCAAAACTGCTATATTAATGGAAATCACATCAAGATTATTACTGAGTATTAGTGCACCAGGAAGACAGAGAGGTAGCTTATTGCTGATGTTATGTGTTTGTTCTGAATTACTTTAAAAAAGAATTCAAGACCTTGGAAAATCTTCATCTTGCCACTCTTCCTTAAACTCAACCCCTTCCATTCTCCAGCCAACTTGAATTGCTAGCAGAGACTCCTGATCAGCCAGAACCTCTGGTCTTCAGCACAATGGACTGAAGAGAAGCTGCAGGAACATAACAGAAGATGTTGGTTCAATACTGTGGCAATACATCCTTTAACTTATTATCAAATTGAGGGATTAGGCAGAATAAAAACCAAGAAACACAGGGAAGTTTTTTTTGTTTCCATTTTACTTTTTTTTTTTAGCCAAAACTGATTATGGAATGGTTTATAATACAATAATTTAGGTTGGATGGCATTTCACGCAGTCAAGCAGGATCAACCTCTCATTTAAAATTAAGGCCTTGAGCAACCTGATCTGTCATTCAGGATTACACCAGCTCACTCCAAAATGTAAGGAACCTGACGTGTCTCTAGACTCTACAGGAGACAATGAGTGTGTTTATTTTGTACACACAATAAGCACGTATTTTGAGAAAAAAAAATCAAGATGGATTTTTTAAAATACAACCCATTGTCGTGGTCTGGACTGTGGCCAAACACCAAGGTACCCACAGCATCTACTCACTCACACTCCCCTGCCACAGCTGGGCTGAGGAGAGAAAAAAGAGTTAATACACAGGGCTCATGAGTTGAGATAAGGAACCGGGAGAAAATGCTTCAAGGACTAAACAGGGGCATCTTAAAGCGGCAAAGTGATTTATTACTAACAGTCAGAGGAGATTAATGAGAAGCAAAATAAACCCCTTAAAGACACTGTTTCTCTGCTCACCCCATCCTTCCTTCCCACCAAGAGTACAGAGCAGGGCAGGGTGTGGGGATTTAGGTCAGTCCATCACCAAAATCTTCCATTGCTTAGGGAAAGGAGTCCTTCCACTGCATTGCCATGGGATCCCTCCCACAGGAGACAGTTCTCCATAAACTCCTCCAGCGCAGGTCCATCTCACGAGCAGCGACTCACACACACACGCTGCTGCAATGTGAGCCTCCCACCACGGGCAGACAGTCCTCCCAAACTGCCACAGTGTGGGGTCCCTCACCCACGGGGTGCACCTCCAGGGCCAGGCTGCTCCATCTCGGGAGCAAGGCCTTTCTCTCCACTGGGACTCCCACTGGATCACAGCTTCCTCCAGGCACCCACCCGCTCCGGCCTGGGCACCTCCCCACGGGCTGGGGGTGGATCTCTGCACCTCTGTGGACCCCAACGGCTGCAGGGGGACAACCTGCTTCCCCATGGTCCTCATCACAGCCGGCAGAGGAATCTCGGCTCTGGCTCCTCCTCACCTCCTCCCCCACCTTCTCCACTGACCTTGGTGTCTCCATGTTGTTTTCCCTCACATGTTCTTACCTCCTCCTCCTGCTCAAGCTAAAAAGAAGTGCCTCACTACTTTGTTTTGATTTCTCCTTAAATATGTTATCACAGAGGCATAACTAACATCTCTAATTGGCCCAGGCTTGGCCAGCGGCATATCCATCATCTTCAGAGCCATCAGACGTTGGCTCTGCAGGACATGGTGGAAGCATCCAGAAGCTTCTCACAGGAGCCATCTTTGTGGCCTCCCCACCGCCAAAAACTCAGCCAAACAAAACGAACACACCCACTTATAAACAAAAAAATGCAAACAACCCAAACACTTTAAAGATAACTATTTAAGAAAGTGTTTTCAGAGAACTCACCCTGTGATGTGCAAGTAAAGCTGTATTTTTTCAGGCTCACCCATCACCAGCAACAAGGAATCCCCAATGATGGAACATGATAAACCATTCTGCTGACATAAAAGTCTGAATCCGCTGAAGCTCTTGGCTGTGTTGGCTCTAAAGATTGGAAGAAACAGGTAAATTTATCAATGAAGGTGTTAAGAAAACCAACATTAATCAAAACAAGAAACCATGATATTTTGCAAAGAAGCAATCAACACAGAACACCAGTAAATACAAAGTTTGAATGCAAACAATACTGCTCCTTAACCCAGAGATTTTGTTTTTTACATGGCTGAAAAACAACTCCTGTGGCAGTGCTGACATCAGTTTTTAATATGCCGAAGCCTTTTAAATTCACCTGTAAATCAAAAAATTTGAAAAATGTACTAAATTATAATAACGCAAAAAATTATCAGTCACGTAGAGAAAAAGGCAAGTAATTTCTACCTGATCCTAGCACACTTCATGGCCAACTCAAAAAGTCATGGTTTCTAAGAACAGCAAGCCTGATCTTACAGTCCATTGCTCATCACTTTCTATTTTGCTTAAAGAAATGGAAGATGGGGAGTTATCTAAAGATCAGAAACTTCAACACATCAAAGAACATCCAGATGCAGGGCTGCCAAGAGGTTCTGCTCTCTTACTGGAGTCACTGGACTTTGGTACTCCACAATGCCTTTAATATTTTTAAGTATCTCAACATGTAAGTTATGGTATTACAAAAAGGGAACACATCATTCAAACCCACTGCTCTTTCACAACAGCTAATGAACAAATTTCCATTCTAGAACAGCAGGTTAAACCTACTTAAGTTTGCATCTGAAGAGTATCACTGCTGGCACCAGAGGTCAAACATCCGTGTTTTCATCATTTTTCCTAAAAGGATAGATAATTTTCAGAGTTCTCTCATTAATACCAGGACCTTTAGCTGGTACGTTCTGGAATATCAAGTACAACAGTGGCAAGAAGCCTCTTAAAATTGCAATTTATAAAAATTTACAGTTCAGCTTAACAAAGACTCAGGTCTGTCCTAAATACTTTTAAAAAGGAGGTGGTGGCAGGGGTGGGACAGAAGGACAACAGAAAGCATGAGATAATTTTATTCATGAAGTTAAAGGCTGCTTGCAAAAATTATTATTTAGGTTTTCACCTGAGTCCTCAGCAAACACACAAATAAACACAAGTCAAACGTTTCCATGGTCACATCTGCCTAACCAATAGAAACACCTATATTCAGTCCTTGACCAGCACCTCTACATTTAAAATAGAATAAATAGAAAGTTTAACTTTGCAAGACACTTCCAATGTCCAGCATTTTTACTGGACAATGTACTTGATAGGCAAAGAACAGAAAGCTGCTTCCATGTCAAAAGTCAAAATCAACTTCAAAACAAGCTTAGCCCACTTCTTTCCCCCCACATTTCCCTCTCACTGTGTCAACAGAAACATTAACTGAGTGTCAAGTTAATTCCAGGCATTAAAGAAGTACCTCAATAGTAATTTTTGTATTTGATTTTACAGCATGCCAAAAGCAAGGAACAGACCAATTTTCTGGTACACAAACCCAAATGATGCAGCTCACTGCAATTTCTAAATGTTTCTGTAATTCCAGTGGTTTTTAGAAGGTGGCCAGACTAGCCATAAACACAGGACACATTTTCCAAACTTGATGAGGGACCTTCAGACTTTATCACTTGCAAGTTTGCAAAATGAGGTGATGCAAGGACTTTAATTAATAACAAATCAATTCTTTGTCTCTTTTTCCTCCCTTCTCTCAGCATCAAAGCACGGGGAAATCAGACAGCTAAGAGAGAAAAATTCGGAAAACATTCTTGTTTTCCTCCCGAGGATACTACCTTAAACTCCACATCCAGAGCAACAGAAGTGTCTATATTTCTCCACCACTCAGATTCATTCAAAGTTAAACACTAACTTCTCAAAACAATCCCGAAGAATTTTTACTCTGCCTAGATGTTCCTTTGTAAGACTTAAATATGCAAACAAGTCAACCAGAAATAATCAACCACTATTCCGTGTATTGCATTAGTAGCAGGAAATCAGGAGGAACTAAGACAAAAGGCACTAGAAAGCAACTCCGACTTCCGCGACACGGCTGTGTACTGCGCGTTCGCTACGCCTCCAGCGGAACAGCCGCTCTGCTGCGAAATCCTGCGGGGCAGGACGGGGGATTTTCCCCTCGGACATTTACGCGTTCAAAGCTCTGCCCTCTGCAGTGGGAGCGGCGCGGGGGAGCCGCGGGATCGGCTGAGCGGGGCCGAGGAGCTGCTCGGCCGCAGGGTCCCTCCACCACCGACACCGCCACCGCCGCCCCGGCCAGGACACAGCGCTGAGCCCGCCGCCCCCCGGGCACCTGCGG
>VZRL01003889.1:7983-110603 GCA_013397895.1 Origma solitaria | reverse complement strand
GCGCCCGCGCTCACCCGGAACAGCATCCGCCGCCGCGTCACGTGACAGCCCTGCCCGCGCGGGTCTTGTGCTCGCGCGCGCATGCGCGAACTNGGCGGGGCTCGCGCCGCCGTGAGGGCGGGGGTGCGGCGCCATCGAACAGCCGGCGTGAGGGCGGGACCGCAAGGATCATCGAATCCAACTTTTGGCCGCGCTCCGAACGCCGCAAAAGTCACAGCATGTGCCCCAGAGCGTTGTCCAAACGCTGCTGGAACTCTCTCAGCCTTGGTGCTGTGCTGTGACCACTCCTCTTCACGGAGCCTCTTCAGTGCACGAGCACCCTCTGGGTGAAAGACCTTTTCCTGATACCCAGCCGAAGCCTGCCCTGACACAGCTCCAGCGGTTCCCTCGGGCCCTGTCCCGGGTCACAGCGCAGAGATCAGTCAATGCCGGCCCCTGCGCTGCTCCTGAGGAGGAAGCTGCCGCCCGCAGTGAGTTCTGCCCTCCGCCTCCTCCCGGCTGAACGGGCCGAGTGCCCTCGGCCGCTCCTGCTGTGGCTGAGGGACAGCGCCGGCCCGAGGAGCGCTGCCACCGCCCGGGAGCGCGGCGGGGACTGGCCGTGTGCCGGGCAGCGCTCGGCTGGAGGTCATTAACGCTAATTAGCTGCTGTCCCTGCGCACTGCATCGCCCTCCCCCGCTGCCCGTCCCGCTTGTCGCAGGACACGAGAGGTCGAGTCCCGGGCCGCCACCCGCGGGACACGGGATGGAAAATGTCCATTCCACTCGGCCGAGTTGTGCGTGCAAGGCTAGAGTGCCGCCCCTGGTACTTCAGGAGCCCAAGAACATGTGAGATGAGTGTCAGACCCACGAGTGGAGCCTCCTGGATGAGGGAAAAGAGCACACATAGTGTCAGCACTACACAACTGTAGCAGAGTTATGGAGGACAATCCCTGAATCGCCACATCATTTGCAGCTACAACTTAAGCTGTATGAATACAGCTTCCGAAATACAGCCCTTCATCACAAGGAAGGTAGATAAATCTAATTTTTAAAATTTTTTTTCACATATCTAAGAATGGTAGTGGTAGTTACTAAGGTTTAGAACTTGCCACTAACACAGTGTTATAATATACAGAAAACTACTGACTTTGTCACAGCTGATTTATTGCCCAGTAGACCCAACAATAGAACAAAGTTTTTTTTATTGTTGGTACTGAAGGAACTTGGAATGAATGTGATGAATGCGGAGAGGTGTGGAATGAATTAAAAAGTGATATAAACATGCAGAAAATGCATGGAGGAAAACATGAGAAAGAAAAATACCACTAAAGAAGAAAGCATAGGCACCAACTAGCAAAGAAAAATATCTACAAATAACAGGGAAAAAGCACAATTATTCAGGTAAATTAGTTACAGCATTGAAAATATATTCATAAAGAACAAGTATCATGCACAGCAGATCGCCTGAGGCCTGTATACATCATCATATAAAAGTTACAAATGTAAAGAGCTAGCTTAAGTATAAAGAAATAATGTTTTAAGAAAAATTAAGTGTCACATTAAAGAATTTTAGTACTTTTTGAAACGTTCTTCAGTTGTTGATAAACTGAAAAGTGTGTCCAAAATGCACAGATATCTGCAGGACACCAATGCCAAACTCAGGTCACAGTGGTCAGCAAAGTTGTGTAATTTCCCATCTCTTTCACGGGGTGGCACAAGATAGCTGGAAATCCATCCAGTGTTCAGATGGAACCGAGAAAACAAGCAAACAAGAGGTCACAGCCAACTACTAGGGAATGTTGAATAATTCTATTTTTACACATCAGACAATTGCAAATACAAGCAGTTTCTGACACTAAAGTGTTTCCAAAGAGAACAGGCTTGAAGGAATAATGTTCTGTTGTCAGAGCATTTACAAAATGTAATGCATTTTGTCGTGTACATGGGAAAGAACCAACTGTTACACAATTTTGGGGTCTGACATAATTGACAATTAACCTTTAAATAGAAATTAGTCATCAAAAGTAACAGAATACAAAACATTCACCTTTTCCTAGTCCTTTCACATTTTACATATTAAAAAAATATTTTCTAGTAATCTAAAAGAACCTATCAACTTGATGGGAAGTACCTACCTCCCTTTCAAGCACTTCAAGCAAAAGCTCAGAAATGTTGGAACTTGAAAACATCAATTTGAAAGTCTGTCTCAGTGTGGTTGGATATAGAGACTGCATTTGTACAGAATTCCTCCTTGCCGTTTTCCCTCTATGGGAAATCCGAATACTTTTGTGTGGGTGTTTTTGCAACTTTATTTTTCCCTTTTATGATGATAAGGTCTTTGGGTTCTAGCTTACCTTGCTTTTGGAGCCCATACAAATAATTTGTCTCCTGTCATAGACAGCAGTGATAAAAAATTACAAGATCAACACATTACAGAGTAGCAGCTTTCAGATCTGTGGACAAGAGGTAGGTAGTGTATAATATTTTCCTTCACTTCTCAAATTCTGTTTTGTTGTTTTCTATCTCTGAACAAATACATGGTTGTTGAAAAGAAGCCAAGTTCTAAGTCAGGTCTAAGTGAAGAACTTGTGGTTGGACTTCAGCTGGAGAAGGACAAAAATAGAATGCACATCTTTCTAAGAGTCAAACCAAGTCCGACACATTTCCCATTTCAAGGGCATAGCTATTACCTACATACAATCTGTTCATCCTCTCTGGGTGTGATTTTCAGGGGTTTTAATATATTTTTCTCTATCAGAGACGATCACAGTGTGTTGGCTACAAACAGCCATACTGGTATAAGAGGAAGCAAGAGCCAGCTTGCTACTAATGAGAAACTTCCTGTCTGTATCTGGGGGGGAGAGGATGTATAATGATCATTTTGTTTACAGAATTTAATAATGTTTGTCATTAGTCTTTAAATAAGATTTCTGTACTGCAAGTGAAGGCACTAAATACATGGCTATTCATACCATATTTGCTAATTTCTATGCCCTCAAGAAAAGTGAATATTAATCCTGAATTTCCTTTTAGCTGAAAACTGGGGGACCTATTAATTGTGGGAATAATGTGTGAAAATAAAAGCAACAGATCTCTTGCATCTTCTTCTTCTTCCAAGCAGGTACCACCAGACAATTCCAGTACAGCAGTAGAATTGCAGACAAATGTGTGGGCGTATACTGTTAACTCACATTCCTTAATTTGTACTAAGTGTGCCTAGCTCAGAAAAGGGACATAGTTACACATAGGTACCGACAACTTTTGTTTTCTGAGGTTATTTTCTGCTTATTTATTTTTGACATGGTAAACATTCTTACCTTCCTGGGCCTTATAAAAGATGTCTGATCTTTGCCATTTTCAGTATCAGAATTATGTCTACAATAATCCTGTGTTAATATTATAATTTTTATCATATTGTGGTCCAAATGCAGTATCAAGTGTGGATTAATCACACCAGGAAAATATTTATGCATAATCAAAAAATCTACAGCTTCCTTCATATGAAAAAGCTGAGTTCTCAATTTGCATTTCTCTGTGCTCCAATGGTCAGGCTGTTATTCCTACTTGCATGCAGGATGCATTCAGTTCAGCTCACTTCCGACAGTTCCTGGAAAAAAAATACAAAACATGTGAAGTACCCTGTTACATGGACAGAAGATATCTTTGCTGGTTGAGCTTGAGGGGAAAACTGGGTACAATTATATATTCTTTTAATTATTCATGACTTGGGTCTGAAGTGAATGTGTATACATTTTTCACTTATTCACTTTATAAAATTCAAAACTAAGCCCAGAAGCAGTTTTATTCTTGGCAGCATGACAAGTTTCCTTTCCTCAACGAACCAGTCAAAGGAATTGTTCCTCAGAGAGTTTGTCATCCTCACATATCCCAGAGAGGTGGGAGAGAAGCTGGCATTCATTACATCCCTTGTCACACATGTGTGTGTGCTCTCTCCCCCTCTCTCTCCTTCTCCCTCTCTGGCTGTGACAACAAGCCCATCTCAGAGGGCTGTGTTTATCTCTAGCATGTGGTTTCATTTGTGTAGCTGATTTGCAGTTCATTAATGTAGAAAGCATTGCTCAGTTCTGGTAAGGACAATGTATCCATCCACATTCTGCTTACTCCCTCCTCTATCCCCAATGCTGCACAGTTCAGAGAGAGGGAATTTGAGCTGTTTTGCAGAGCAACTACAGCTAAAGGAGCTCAGAAGCCAAAAGCTGATGTAAACACACACCAGGAAATTGTTTTGATCTGGCCTATCAGGCTGCTGGCAATGCACTGTGCTTCCTTGGGAGACATGCAAATTTATGGGACACAACTTGACATGATTAAGGCAATGCATACAGAATAGGTAATTGCCCTTTGGCAAGAGAATGATGTCAGGAGCCAAAGATTCTTTACATTATTGGCAGTGCAGGTAGGATCATGAAATTAGGAGCCTCTAGGAGATTCATTATAATTTAGGTGTTGGATTGGGTATTTTTTAAACTATGTTTTTCCAACTTTTATGTGATATTACTATTAATTGTTTGTCTTGCTGGGCAAGAGCAATTGTCAATTTGTAGTCTTCAAAACCTAAGTCTGTATCTGCTGATATTATGACAGCTTATGATAGTTGTTGAGTTTGGAGACAACAATAAAGAGGAGTTAAAATGATGCCACAGGGAAGCATCAACTTCTGCTGCTCACTCACAGCAGTGGGGTTCTTCACTTTAAAATTTAATTATCAGAGACACTGACATGCCTTTTTGACAGACATGTGCTCAGAACTCCTCCACATGCCTGAGTAGAGTCAGATTCAGCTTATGTCAGGGTTAATGAGAAATTACTGATCACTACCTGGGAATTTAGGGGTAAGAATGGCTGAACTTAAGGTGAAAGACACCATATCCTATTACTACTCCCCTGAGTCAGCTTAACAAGTAGCTAACTGTAATGTCTTAATTAACCATGTGTTAGAATCAACCTTTTTCTCCCTTGCAAGCTGTACACATTGCTAATTACACTAGGTAGGCACACAGGAGCACAAGGGAAGCAGGCAGTAGTGCAGTGGTGGGCAGTTAGGTTATAGCAAGGCAGGTCTGGGGGCACTAGGAAGATGTTGAAATGTCACCCTTTCATTTAATGCAAACAGGAGAAAGGAAACCATACCTTGTGTGTGCTGAAGAACATTACCCTTCCAACCGCCTGGACAAGGCAGGCCTAGTAGACCCAGGAGACTGTTGTGGCCAGCCTTGACAGGGAAAAGGAATGCAGGGGAAGAGCTCATAGGAAGAGTACAGAGTGTGGAGCTGTCACCTGTCACACACACACAGCCTGTGACACACAGGTTGTGCTGCTGTGCATGCTCAGCAGCCCCAGTGTCAGTGTACTCTCACTGTGCTGGGTGCACAGTGAGAGTAAAGAGCAAGTGTGCTTGGAGTGTGTTGTGTTCTGGCTGTGAACAGCTGGCATATGATTCTTCAGGGACTTGTACCATCTGGTACAGATGAGAATCTATCATGTTACACAGTGCCTTTATCAGAAATAGGAACTTGGAAGAACATCACAAAGCTGGGATAAGTTTGCTGGTACAAATTTGACTTTTGAACTACAAAACTGCTTCTAAAAATCACGTTCTCTGGTTTGTCCAGTACATAGTTGATAAGTACTTGATTTACTAGGTTCTGCTGTTTGGATAACTAAAAGTGTGCAATTTAAAAATGTGTAATTTCTTGAGGTTTTTTAAAATCTAAAAATATATAATCCCGAAGTTCTTTTTCAAGCTAAAATGCTCTAAATTTGTGTTTTGCCATTCCTCTCCATTAGTACACAACTTTGATATTTCCTCCACTAATACCTGTCATGTTCTTCTTTGAATTCATTTTTGGTTCTCTGTTTCTTCATCTATTAAATGCAGTTTTTGGAAGTAATTCCTATCAAAGATTTCTGCATCAGGCCCTTCATATCCAAGCTTTTATTCAGGTAGAATACTTGGATTTTATCCTGGCCATTAATTTTAATTTTCAAACGGTATTTTTTGAAGATTAGCTAAATTAAATCATTTTTGCAATTAGTGTCAAATTAATCCATAATGGAAGGTAGATAACGGCAGAGATGAAGTCTCTTAGATTTTGACAGATACCCTCATTGGGTTTAATGTTTTGTATAATATCTCCTTAAGTGAGGAAAGAGCTCGCCTTGAAGACTTCCTTCCTCATGCCCAGGCTGCTGGCCACAGAGAATAATAAAACTTTTTCCAATTCTGCAGTCTAAGAGGGAGTGCTGTTAACCCTGATTCTATTAAGGCCTGATTAAGGCAAAAATGGTTTTTGTCTCTGGCACTTCATGGCAACTGACGGTTGCTGAAGCTCCATGGATTGTAACATACAAAGTCTACCACAGAATGTAACAAAACCAAAACACAAAACAAAACCCACTCAAAAATCCCCCTCAAACTTGATTTCATAGAGATAGGGGAAAAAGAAGTCAAATGATTCATCTGACTAGTGGAAACCAAGGAATAGTAACCTCCAAACTAGTGGAGAAAAGGAGGCTGGAAATGGATTAACAAGACCACTCATCTCAGGATCAATTCCTGAATCAGCAAGAGTTGGATCTGAATGAACCTGAAAATCCTAAGAGTTAGTCATTTAGACTGACCAAAATAAAAGAAATTAAACACACTGGCACTTACATTGAGCTCACTAGAATAGGGCTATGGACACATCTGTGCCCAAAATGCTATTCTTGAGGTACCTGATTCTGAACAGCTCTTCTGCTCTGTCCTGGGATTGAGCTCAGCTTCAATTTCTCCAATGATTAAATGCTTACTGTTGACTGCTTAGGATCCTCAGACACTTTCATTTTCTAAGACAGTGTTTGTGGTTTTTTTAATAAGCAGGGGCATTGATGTAATGGTTCATTTATTCTGGCGTCATATGGCATCACCTAAAATTAAATGATTGGTTTAAGTTAAAACTTCTTTTCGTTCTTGATCTGGCGTTCCTGACTTCAGTGGCAGTTTTGTTTAAAATAGTAGCATGTTAAAAATTACTGAGGTTCAGGAGTAGGTGAATAATTTTTAGACATTATCTGTTAAGCTTAAGAAGACAAGTAAGCAGTTCTGCTGGGGTAAAAGTAATTACCATTTTTTTACTGCTTTTGAATGAACTTTCCTTGTATGCTCTGTGAACATTCTTTGGGCTTGGTCATAACCTACTAGTGTAGCAGAATTCTCAGAGAACATTAGTAGAGCTGGTGAACAAAAACCAGCCAAACATTAAACCTCAAGAAACCACTCTGCCCCCTTAAACCCCTTAAACCTACTGTCATCAGAGGTAAACACCCAAGCTTTGAACTTCTAGAGTTAAGCATAACAGATATGTGGATAAAATAAAAGAACTGAAGTACTTACACTGGGGGTTGTAAGAGCTTCAGCAAGCAAACAGGATCTTACCTTTCTGCAGTTTGTGCTACACCTTGGCTGTTGCAGCTTTAGCTGTTGAAGTACCCCAGCCTAACCACACCTTTCTGGCAGGTGTTGACCCCCTGTGACACAGGCTGCAGGACAGAAAGTTGGCTACTTCTCCTCCACCACAGTTTGCTGCCTGGCTTACCAGAACCAGCTGAATGCTGTGGCAATTTCAATTAAATTACTACATTATTAGGTTAATGAGTAAAAGCTGTCTTTGCTGGCTCTAGCATGGAAGCAGTAACAGAGCAAGTGCTCCTCATAACCACTCCCAAACGGGAAATAATGAATCAAAACCTTTTGGAGGCCTTTGAAATTAAGACTGACATATAGAAAATCTGTCTGCAATTTTCAGTTCTGTTCTTTTCATAACCTTGGCTGAGGAAGATCACAATCTACTGTGTGGTTCCTTATTACCTTAATTCACAAACAAACTGTGTAGACTATAAGTTCTTCTGTGTAGGGTGATGTTAAGCTGTTAGTTTTGCACAGTGAGGCCATGGCTTTTTCTGGAGCTATTTAATGTTACTGTAGTATCAACCAACAATGCCAGACTATTGATTTAGGGATCATTTAAATTCAGTGTTAATGATATTTGTTCAGCTTTAGTCCATGTATGAACCCCACAAATGAGGAAGACTTCCAAGTCCTTGAAACTTTTTCTGTGAATATCCTCTGAAATATTTAAACCTTTCAATTTACTTTGCATTCAGCTGAATGTGTGAGCCCTGCAATTAATGACATCTCTGAGAATGGTGATGTTTCCCTCAAATACTGTTTCTTGAAAAGTTTATACCTAAGTGCTTGCAGAGACCTAATTGTCATTTGTGGGTATCACTGTTCTCTCGCAGACACACTGTGGCTCTCAAAATCTACAGAAATAGGGGAGATAAGGAATGCTGTTAAAAGTGCAGCATTTTGCAGCCAAGTGTTCACATAGAAAATTGAATCAGTTCTACTTGTTGGCTAGAATATTTGGAAGGAGGAGATTTTTCCTGAAAACAGAACTGAAAATCCTTTGCATCACTGCTATTCACTCTAGGTATGCAAAAATCAATACAGATTTGGCTAGAGGTGAATTTTGTTACATTCATGGTCAAGTGAAATGTGAAAAGCACTGTCACACCAGGAACATGTTGAGGCATCATAAGGCACCATAAGAAAATAAAAAGACAGTAAGAGATGCATCTGTTGTGTCCCACAACATTCAATTTATCCTCCAAGCATGCAAAAGAATTGAGCAAACCAGAAAGAACCTCATATAATGGAGCAATCTAGAATATTGGCCACAATTTCCAGTGCATTTACAAACTGCTATTACTAAATATGACTCATCAAGATTAAAAAAGGAAAATAATTTAGTCAGTGCTCTTGTCAAGCCACTATTTAATGTTACTTTTTGTATTTGCTGTGATAAGCAGTAAAATTTGCACACTCCTTGATAAATCATTGTTTAGCAATGTCTAGAGGGTCCAGTAAATGGTTTGAAATTGCCACACTGAAATAAATGGTTATTTGATAATGAATGAAATTGTTTGAAAATACTGTTAAAGTGTCAAGTTTTAACATATAGAACATTAGTCAAAAGGAATGCAAACATGGAAACCATAGTGACACTATAAATATACTGCAACAAATACATTTATTTGTACAGGGCAAATAGTAGGTGCTGTATACAAACCAGTATAAATTGATATATGAAGTTAATTTCAATCTGTAAAAGTAATTGCATTGGTTTAACTTATTTAACTCTCCTTACAATAATATTTATAGCAGAGCAAGAAAGTAAAGAAATAAATGATGATAAATAGATAAAATACATAGGAAATGGGAATTGTTTTCCAGTTTAATTATGCTGTCACATAAAATTATCACAGAAATACACTATGCCGACAAGAAGAATACATTAAAATCCCATTATGCCGTGCAGAGTTGGCTGGTTTGTGCTGCTGTTTATTCCAGAAACAGCTTTTCATCTTTTTAACTACCATGAAAAGTTATACTTCGTTAAAAAATAAAGTGGTGCAAAAAGGACAATATAGGCTGTGCCAGTTGGTGATTGGCCTGTAGAACAAAGATGGGAAGTAAGAATGCCACATCCTTCTCTTCAAGAATAAATGTGACCACACAGCAAAATTTGAGGGAAAAAAGAATGCCCACTCCACTCAGAATAAATAATTTTCTTTCTCTTTTTTTCTCAGATAGAAGTCTAACTGGAGAGTTTTCCATGGCTGTAGTCCTCATTTAACATGCTCACATACTGTGGTGAGGGGACATTGTTATAACTGTAGTAAGAGCACGGCCAACAAGCAGTCAAAACATTACAGTGAAAACCCATTTTGTTTTCATTTTCCACACCAGATATTTGTGGTTTCAAACTGAAGTTTATACTATTACCTCTTTTCATGATACATTAATGCATGTAATATTTTTTATTCTTCTGCTTTCAAACAACAAAATCACAGCCTCACCAGGACCAGAAAAATACATGGATTTCTTTGAAGGGGACTTGGTTTTTCTACTCTATTTTTTTTTTCAGAACACCTGAAGCTTAGTTCACTTGAAAAGTAGCTCTCTGCTATTATATAAAGAATACTGTAATGGTGTAGTTAATGGTAATAATATGGCTGCATTGTTTTGACCTCCCAATGATACCATAAGTCTTGCTGTGTTTTTAAATTTGCAACTTCCAAATCTGAGTGATTAAGCAGGAATCGGTGCTTTACTTAATTAAAAAAAAAATTAAATATTACTCCTTAGGATTCCAGTAAATATCTGAAAAATATGGTTCTTGAGAGATTTTAAATTCAGAGGAAAGTTTTTAATAGAGACTTCATTAATTTATAAAATCTTATTTTTTAAAACATACTAAATCAGAGGCATACTAAATCTTTAGCTTCTGACTGATGAGTTTGATCACTGAGGATAAGCAATACCCTGAGTAGAAAGGAAAGCTCTAGAATATGAAATACCTATGAAGAAAATACTGTGTGCAAAACCCAGAAGATAAGGCAGCTTTCTGTGTAAGAGGAGATTCAGGTCATCAAAGATACCCCTAGTACTTGTCACACCTGTGTAAATTAAATGAATGGACTTACTCCAAAATCTTATGCCAGCTCCTTAAAATTATGTGTATGCGGCAAGAATGATTTTTTAAAGCTGTCTATTGCTATAAAAGAATGGCTATAACTAAAGTAAGCTATCATTAGACTTTGGAAAGGATCATTTATTATACTTCAAAATGGCCTGTTATTTACAGTTCTTATTAAAAAAATTGAACGTGGAATGCATTCAAATTTCAACAAAGTTGTAATACTGTTAACTTGCCTTCTGACAGTAGCAAATGATATTTGTTACTGTCAGACGCACAGGAATGATTTATAGCCTTTACCATATGAGCATTTCGAAAGGACAACATTGATGCACTTTTATACACCTTTTTGAGGTGAAGTGCTGTTCAAGCTAATACTCATTGTTAGTAATTAACATTAGAAGTATCACAGTAATGAACAAGTAGCTGCTACAAGGACACACACACAGAGTAAAAGAAGAACTAATTATGTCCATCAGATTGAGTTATCAACTATTTTGCTTTGTGCAGGACAATATTTATTATCAAAACCATGCAGAAATAACTCCACAATAATGTCCTAAATTCAGAACTGTCCTGTCGGATCCTTTGCCCTTCCTCCTTAATTATGGCCTCTCATACTCCGATGTGCCCTCGGAGGAGTCAGCAGAAACACAACACAAGTAGAACTCAGGATCTTAGGCTGCACATGAGACTCTGAAAATCAGTAACCTCCAGGAGTAAACGGAGGTTTCCCTTGAAATCCCAGTAGTGGCAGTTTTGTGCCTCTTCAGTGGCATAACAGAAATAATGCTTATCTTTAAAAGCATTCCCTAAGGTCTGTATTTGTCACCTTATGGCAGGGTATTAATGCTACTTTCCATCATATATCATATGCTCATACCTTCAGCAAGAGAACCAAGGCCCTCATCTCTGAACACTCATCAAAACACAAAGAACTAAACAGAAGTTAAAAACCTATTTCTCTTATGAGTTTTTTTCATTTCCTAGAAAATTAAACAACCTATGTAAAGAATCAAGAATTCTGTAAAAGAAAGGAAAGTTACTGTGATGGTTGTATTTTTAGTTTTGAAAAATCAGGAAGTTCTTAAAAGGCAAGCATTGCTGTAACAGAAAAAGCAACTCCCCTCACCCCCCAAAAAAGTATCATATAGAACTGAATCTCCAAAACTGAGGAACTTGTTTTTCCCAAAACAGTCCCTCCACACTGTCATTAAAATGGTATATGGAATTCCTATGTGTTTTTCCAGCATGTACTAAAAGTTGCATTCAGATCTCCAAGGGTCGTCTGTCCTGGACTTGAAGTGTTCTTACCAAACCTAAGAGAGAGTAAAAGGGCTAAGGCGTCAGAAAGTCTGTCAGTGTGCTGGAAAACTGAGGGGTTTTTACCCCTGTTGCCTACTGGTAATTTGGGACATCTCTTTGGTAAATAGGGCCCAGAGTCATCCCATATAAAGGCCTCAAGTCATTGTAATATTTACTGGAGTAACCCAGTCAGAAGCAGAAGGGCTCTGGCTGTGAAAGGCCAAGGTAGTGCCATGAATTTGCAGGTGGTGCTGTTGGGAAGGCCAGACAGGTTGTGCCACTTGTTCTACGGAAGAGAATTTTCAGCAAGGTCCCTTTGCCAGCCTCTTGTCTTCTGGTTTGTCAGCTGTGCCTTGATTCGGGCTCAGATGAGCCACCGAACTGAGCTGTTAGATGGATTCTGGGGGAAGTTCAGCTGAGGAATTCTGTGAGGAATTTTGTACATGCCAGGTCAGATTTTCCTTTGAGTTGATGGAGCCATAAATATGAATTGTTCCTGTAGGTTCTGTCTGTGGAAAATTCAGTCCAGTTTAAAGGTTGAGCCAGATAAATGAGTGGAGACATTTTCATCATGTGATTTAGCCAAAGTGCAGAAAAAAAATACTTCCATCTGTGTCTATTTGAAACTTTCACCATTGTATAATTATATATATACACATACATTTACATAATATACACATACAAAATATTGCAAATTTTGAGAGCTTCACTAGGTCATTTTGTTTGAATAGCAAAGCAGCAAGCAGGTTCCTAAACAAAAGGATAATCCAATTTCATTGCTAAAATCTAAAGTGAATTTAATGTTTCCTACTACCTGTGAATAACTGCTATCTGAAAATATGAATCTATTAATATTATTGAGCAGCTGACCACTCAGTGCTTAATAGGAACTAGCAATTAGTGTATGTAAATCAACTAAGACAGCAGCATCTCAATGGCTGTTCTGAAGAGAGGAATTGTTAATTTGTAGGAGTACATGTTTCCAGCCCAGATTTTAAAAAGTCACGTTTTCTACTGCTGAAAACCTAAATACCTATAACATTTGTTGTGCATTTTATGATTATTCTTAATGCCCTTGCAAACACATGTAATAAAATGCTAACAAACCATCATCCATTACTTAATTATGTTTATCTAGATGGATAAAGTTGAGGTGGGAGAAGCCTGTGGTAAAAATATTGTTTCCCATTTGGCAAACAGAGACTACATTTACAGCTTAATTATCCCTTGTAATGCTGTAAAAGAAATCTTTGTGTTAATCATACTCGGGGGCAGAGTGGATTAAAAAAAAGGTGTAGGTGGGGGTTTTTGGGGTTTTTTTGGGGTTTTTTTTGTAGTAAAATTTAAAAAGTATGTTGACTCACAGTTAAATCCATGTCCCCTCCAGCAGGGGATTTAAATGTTTGTGAAGCTTCATTGGGAACTACACAGGGAGCTTCTCTGCGAGTGATGAAACACCTTCTATAAGACAAGACAAATATCTCAGGAACTAATGCTATATTGCCTTCAGAAACTGTGCCTATGGAAAATACCAGAATAATTTGTCTTAATTAGTAGAAATACTTCTATGTTTCAGCAACCAAGTGCAAGAAAAATAGAGGTCAGCTCTAGAAAACTGCTAAATTCCTACAGATTATTTGTGTGCACAGTGATGGCCATGTGATTAAAAACTGCTGTTTGCATCTAGTGGTATTTTTCAGTGCTCCATTTGGAATGTTTTAATAGTGTTTTTTCCATGCCAAATCAATGCCAATTGCTACGGACCACTAGACATTAAAAGCAAAAATCAGAAATTTCGTCTTGTAGTACGTTTGACTCTAGTTGCAAAGACAGCCTAGGAAGTGGTTGCTGACAATCATCAACCAGCCTTCCTAATTTATTCTTCAGCAGTGACTGCAGACACATTCAGTGCAGTGAATGTATTAAAACCAGTCACATTGGATTTGTGGAGTAACACATGGAAATGCCTCCTTTGAATGCTGAAGCTGAGCATCTCCATAGGTGGGAGATAAATCCATACATCATACACTGCATTGAAAAGGACAGCTTGGCAAAAGAGTGTTGGCATATCTGTCCTGGCTCTAGCCAGCTGTGATTTGATTAACTTCTGTGTTAACTAGCTAAAAAATTGCTATCTGCTGTGTGTTTGGAAGTTTAGACTACGAGAAGTTGCTAAGTCCTCTTCCTCCCAGAGTACCTTCCAATCTTGGCACAAGGTCTGCCTTAGTTGCATGAACACAAAAAAATACCACTTCAGCATTTTATAGGGTGTCTGAACTCTGAGTATGCAATAATAAAGTCCTTTTTCTTTTTTTTGTCCCCCATGTGGGAACAAGCTGTAGTTTGTTAAGCCCTAGTAAGAAAAATAAAAAAAATATGCTTTGTGTACAAGGGTTGAAAATCTGTTTGGTGAAGATAAAAGTCGAAAAAGCTTAATCCAGAAACCCATACACAGATATTGCTAAAATCTCATTTATCACCCTAGCTAAAATGCTGCATTAATCATTTTTGCATGGATTTGAACTTTTACTATCAGATTATTTGTGTAAACTTAGTAATTTACTACTTGACCATTTGCTTTCAATTTTCTGGGCTTCGATGTAGTTCTTGGGTAGCCTATTATGAAATGTTAAATAATTACATCAGGAATTTTAACAATTAGATTAGCTATAGAATTATGTTAGTAGTTCTCGAGGACATCTTTGTGTTGGAAAAATTACTTTGAAAAAAAATCTGGAAAAGTTTCTGTTTTATTCTTGAAAAAGAATAAATAAGAGCAAATAAGAGCACATATTTAATTAGAATAATATTAGAATAATAAGAGCAAATATTTATTTCCATGGTTCTCTACAGCTCACTAGACTTCAATGAAGAATTTGTAACAGAAAAGAATCAATACTGACCGCTCACACCAAGGTAGTTACAGAAAAGGTTGTGACTTGTTTTCTGTGTGATATCATGCCAGCAAAAATTTTGGCATACCTGAAAGTACAGTGATCTAAAAGGTGCTTTTAAAGACTTTGAAGGATTTGTGTTTCCTTCATGAGAATTTGCTGTATCAGTGTAAAAAAATTCATACTAATCCCTGTCCCCATCAAAGAAATTCTTTTTACTTTTCATTAAATCATTATAAAGTAGCAGGAGCTTTTTAACTTCTTTTTTAGGCTAGAGACATCCTAAATGAGACCTGCATTTAATATCTGAATTATTTTAATGTGTAGTTTCTAAATTGACAGAAAAACAAGGAAAATAATTAAATCTGAAAAATGAGCTTTTAGGAGAACTGTTGTGATACTGGGTAATAGCATACATGTAATTAGAAAAAGAATAAATAAAAAAACATTGACATTAACCATGTCACATAGGGACTTAAAGCTTTTGAAACTCATTATGAAGTACACTACTGCAAAACACTGATGCAATTTCATAGCCTTTAAAGCATTGCTGCCAGAGAGCCAAGTCTCCGCAAGATGGGAAGTATCAAACTCATTACTGATCATACATTCCCTTCAGATCACTGCCTTTCCAGACACTGATCAAATATTAAGCAGAAGAACAGTCAGAATTTGCCAACACTAAAATCTATAATAGAAAATTCAGAGACCTGTAACTTAATGTTTTTTAAACTTGACTAGGAGAGGAAGAAGAGTTAAAATACAGCAATTTGACAAACTGTTCAAAACCAGTTTAAAATGTTGTTCTTTCTCTGAAGGAGCTTAATATGTTGAATGCGGAAAATACAAAGCTTTAATACGTTAATTTGAAAAGCTGAGCCTCTGTTCCCCACATTAAGTCGGTCTGCAGACAGACCCTACCGTATTTAAGACATGGGAATGATAATTAGGGTCACTCTTGAGGAAAGCTCTTAATCACAGCTTACAGTAGTTGATAGCTTGAAACACCTGCCTAAGCATTTCCCTGAAACAGGCCTTGCCAGGTGAAAGTTAACATATGATGATCACATGGAAAGTCTCTGAATAATTTCATGCCTAGTTATAGTTCAGACAACATGAACTCTAATTTCTTACTCAGTTTTTACATGTAAATGATTTCATTTAACTGTGGGATTCCTGGTAATAGTTGGAATTTTTCAGCTGATGACATTTGTATCAAGAAGCTTATGAAGCATCATTCAGTGATGTCTTGAAATACCTGTCTAAAAAGTGCTGTACAAGCCCAGAATATTAGAGCGTCTTCTTTAAAAGAAAATCAGGTATTGGGAAAAAAATTAAAAATTTGTGAACATAGACTAGTTAATACCATCTAAGAGGAAAAAAAAGCTTCTTCAACATTTCAGAGTCTCATAAAAATTCTCCTGGCAGATTTAAAAGTTAAAATCTGGTACATTTATACTGACATTATAATAATTTTCTCTTAGGATCTGGATCAGCATTTAGCAAATATAAACAGCTGTATTATGAATATTACAGTTTCTGAGTTTAACTTATTCATTGACTGCAACAGCTTTAAAAAAATGTGGCAAAACACCATCAACAAAGGTTAACACTGAATGCCTGATACACAGTCAACTTAGCAACAATATCTGCCTGCACTTCTAGACATTACCTGTTGTTTTCCACTTTTGGTCTTTACCCAGACCAATTTTCCATTAATTTAATTGAAATTTGACAATTTAAACATAAAATACAACTTCAGGATTAAGCCATTGTTCTGATAAATCCTACTAAATTAAGCTAAAACAGTTTTGTTATTCTAGATCTGGATTAAAGGCCCCTACCCATTGATGCTTTAGTTTAACCCTAGGCCTACAGCCATAATTTTGTTGAATTTTAAAATGAACACTGCATTATACTCTAAAACCTAAAGCATGTTTTACTTTTGGCGTAAATACTACATATGGCTTTATCAAATTCTAGTCTAACTGCACTGGTGTTACATGAAATGTATATAGGCTATATTTTTATTTTCTTACTCTGTGGGATGGTAATGCTGAATTGTAGTAAGAGCAGAAGCTGGCATAAATGGGAACCTTCTGCTTTTTATAACAATCCAATTTATGTTATAAAAATGTAATTGAGAGACTTAACAAATTTAATGTCTAATGTCAAGCTACTGTAATGAAAAGTGTGATCCAATATTTGCAAATGATATGAAGTGCTTAGCAGTAAGCTTAAGTAAAAACTTAAATATCATTATCAGAAAGAATATGGTAAAAAATATTTGTCTGGGTTGATAGTAAAATTTTAGTTCACAGAGCTGTAAGTCTAGAATGTCTCTTCTGACAAGGTCTTGTCTCAGTCTTTGCTCCTGAGACAGAGTTCTCATTACCACCCACATATGACTGAAATTTCATTGGCAGAACTTCGAACTCTGAGGTTTCCTTACCTTTGAAAGTGATTTATGTGTGGGCAGGGTGAACAGAACATGGTGAACAGGGTTGAACACAGTGTTGTTTATAAACTGGAATTTTGATCTCGCCACACCTCTACACTAAAGACCAAATGTAACTGGTCACTTCAGGTAGCAGCAAGTTTAGAATCAAGGCAGGGGGAAAAAAATTTACATTTGAGTGATTTGCATGAGACCAAATGGAGAAAAAATGTCCCATCACTGTCAAATGAATATTCTATCAAAAGTGCAGTCACATTTTGTTCTATTTTGATTAACTTTACCTGCTGAATGCTGTGAAATTTATTTCAGTGGCCTATGGCCACCATATATCAGCATCCGACCCCTGTCTATATAAAACAATAAGCATGATCTTAAGGCTGTCTTAAAGGCTGTCTGAGAGATGTATATTTACTGACATATAACCTGACTAAAGCCAAACATCATTACCCCTGTGACTGATTGGAGGGCAGTCATAACTTAACAGTTTTATTTCCCTTCTACAGCTGAGCTCCTTGACCACGCTGGCTGAGCTGACACGGCATTTCAAGTCTTGTTACCAGCTCAATGGTTCTCTTATTTAGAAAAAAAAAAGGGGGGGAGGGTGGTACAGCAGGAGGCTGGAAAAGAAAAAGGAAAGGCACCTCTTCATTTAGCTACTCCATCTTGATCATTGCTGATGGGCTATCAATAATTTCAACTTGGTTAAGCAGCTGGCTGAAGGTTAAATAAATTCTGCCTGTTGTTTGCATGATCATACCTGAATTCAAAAATTTTAATTCAAAGCAAATTTCTTTTTGGTCGTGCCTTGGGAAGTTCTTATAGAGTCCAAGATAGGCTAGAAAAGTTATTTTTGAGGAGAAGCACAAGAACAAAATTAAAGTCAGTGGGGCAAAGCAACTATACTTTGAAATCTCTGAAGGAAACGTAAAGGTATGAAAGACTTCATATGTGTACACACAGCCCCCAATTCAGATGAGGATGACAGGAACAGAGGTCATTGGTAATCTTCCATTGAAAAGGATTTTGCCCAACTGCTTTAATTGACTGTTAAAATCTAAGAAGAGCTGTCCACTGATTCATGAATGAGTCATGATTTTAAAAGAAAATAAAGTGGGTCATGCCATTTGGCCTGCACTGTGTTCACTTATCTTGTGCACTACTATTTTGACAGCCAGAGAATTATTTACAGAATGCACAACTATCTACATGTCTCAGCCGATGTGGGTACTAATATGCTGTTAATCATGTATTCTGTGGACTCAGCATTCCTCTTACTTGCCTCAGCATTATTGGTTATTTAAGTATTTACTTCTTGGGAGTATTCCTATTTTATTTCAGTAAAGAAACTCCAAGCCCAATATGAATCAAATACACTTGCTTTCACATTTAGCAGCAGTAGGGTGATTTTGGAGCACACTCCTTGTTACTGAGACGCAAGAAAATGCACACTGAAATTTGTCTAAAATAATCAGAATAGTTAGTGACTTAAATAGCAGGTGGTGTCCTGTTAAAGGAAGAAGAGAATTATGTTTATGTTTTGAAGACTCATACAGCTGCTTTGCCTCACACAGATTTAAGTGTATAGTCTACTTTTACACCAGGGTTGATTTTTTTCTAATCAAAGTACCGTCATTTTCAGTAGTTTGCTACTGAAAGGCAGAGCACTGGTTTAGAGAAGTGAATCAGATTCAGGTCACAAATCTCAAGTGCAAGAAAATACACATTTATGGCTACCCCACACAGTGAGTGCCTTGACTTGCTTCCTTCACCTTTCACTGTTTGGGACAGAGACTTCCTAATACCTACAAATAAAACACCCGAAGTTTGAGAAAGACATGTGACCTTCCTCAGGGGCTGGTACTGGGCCCAGCACTGTTTGGCATCTTTGTCAGTGACAGGGCCAGTGGAACTGGTGACACTGAGCTGCGTGGTGTGGGTGACACAGCAGAGGGAAGGGACGGGCCATCCAGAGGGACCCTGACGGGCATGGCAGGTGGGCCTGTGGGAAGAACCTCATCAAGTTAACAAGGCCAAGCTCAAGGTCCTGCACTCCACCTGGAATCCTGTTCCAGCTCTGGGGCCCCCAGAGGGATGTGGACCTACTGGAATGAGTCCAGAGGAGGCCACGAAGATGATCCAAGGGCTGGAGCCCCTCTGTGCAAAGACAGGCTGAGAGAGCTGGGGCTGTTCAGCCTCGTGGAGAGAGGGCTCCAGGGAGACCTTAGAGGCCCTGTGCTGGTGCCTGGGGCTTATTCCTCCCCCGGTGCAGGACCCTGCACTTGCCTTCGTTGAACTTCAGCCATTTCTTCCCTGCCCACCTCTCCAGCCTGTCCAGGCCCTACCCAAGGGTTGCAAGGCCCTCTGGGGGATCGGCTGCTCCTCCCAGTGTTGGGTCATCAGCAAACTCCTGGAAGCATGCAAAGAAATTATATTAAATGAGAAAAATGTATTCCTCTAGTATGTTGACCACTTGAAAATTAAATTTGGTAATATGGTAGTTTTTAAAAGCCTTTATTACAGATATGACCCACAACTTTAACTTTTCTTTTTTTTTAAACATAAGATTTGAAAACTATTTAGCAATATAATTTATTGATGTATCTGTAGACAATCTCTCCTTTGTGATTGAATGCCATTTCTTTGGGTGTTGGCATCAGATAAAAAGTTGTAAAGGCTATTAGCAGGGGAAAAAAATTACATTAAATACACTAAATACTTTTTTGTTTCCGCTGCCCAGAGGTTCTTTGCCAGGGAAGATGCTCTAATTCTCACCTATCTCAAAATTAGCAATGCATCCTGCAAAATCTCTACATGTAAAGAAAACTGGTAATCCAGGAGGCATAAATCAGATTTACTACAAGAAAGAAGAAACCCTGTTTCCTCATCAAATTCCATTTTTCTCTAACAGTCTCTCAGCTGTCAGTTTAATAATGGCTGCTTGATTCTGCAGTCACTTAACTGGGGACACTTTCTATTCCAGGCCACATTATGTTTATCTGTTCATTTGATGATAGAGTTTGTCTCCTTAGGCGACAAATTTGGGGACCAGAATTTATCCACCAAGAGATTTCATTACACTGAAGGGTAAATTAAGGTGGATTTATAATGTCTTTGTTTATCCTAAAAAATTAAATATATTGAAGGAAGTTGAAAGCAGATTTAATTTGAAAGAAAAGTAAGGCCATTATATTTACAACAGCAGATCTCATCCAGAATATGTCACATAAATATTGTACTATCAAACAAGAAATGTAAATTATCATAGATACTCTATAATTGAAAAGTGTATTATACATTAGTGAAGTCACCCATTTATCTAATCATAATCAGTTCCAATAAAATCTCATTTAGGAAAGTTGAATGTAGTTCAGGGTGGATGGTTATGAGGATATCAGTCATATGAGTATGCACTGAAACAGTTTTGAAAGATAGTTCGTATACACAGAAATCCAATTATTGCCTACCTCATCTGAAAGGAACTTTCTCTGGTACAGGCTAAAACTGTGGCATTCAGAACTACTATAAAAGTAAAGGAAGCATACTGAGTAATGGCTTTAAATAACGTTTTAAGAAGATTCTAAGACATTTGCAAGAAGTCATTACAAGAATGACATGGTGTTTTAATGTAAGAGATGGTTTAAAAGCAGAGGAGAAATCCTGATACGTCATTTAAAAGTTCTGATGATGTACAACAGCTTAGATCCAAACCTCCCATGACTGGTTATAAATCCAGCCTTTCAGCAGGAGGTGTTCTAATTGACCAAACATATGCAAGTCTGTTACAAAAAGTGGTAAAGTGCAACGATTTTCTATCATTGATGCCCTTCTGCTGTAGCATTTAAGATAAAAAGGCCTCCAGACAGGAACAATAAGTGGTTTTGTTGACATAAAAACCCACAAAACAGACTAATTTTGGTATTCATAAATTCCAAATGAGTTCCAAATGAATTGTGGGAACATTTGCTATCTTGATTTCAATAAAAATGCCAGTGACTTAATCCAATAGTAGGGTAATCTGAATAAAATGTAAATCATGACTGCAGCAGAAGAAGCGGTTCCTGGTGGATAGGTGACATAAGCCTCTTCTGAAGTTATCATTAATAATTTTTTCTTTGTTTGTCCATTTGTTGTGCAAAGCTACTCATCTAATCACTTACATAAACCTATCTTAACCTATGGATTATTTGTTATACACCTATCACTCTTCCTACATTGCTACCTCAGTTGTTCTGATTTTATCTCTTCTATGTGCTCCAAAATTCAAACTTTCTATAGAGCTGGTCCCCACTCCGTGGTGAATACTCACATCTACACATATCGATGGCAATATTTACATGCAGATATATTCAAACCATTTTTGAATGGGTCAGTAGTATAGAGAGTTACAACCCAGATGACTATATGGTCTTTGTTAAAATGGGTTACAAGAAGATAGAAAACAAACTTGGGAAAAAGCATATCTGTATGTCCTATTGCATTTTTTTGGAACGTACTATGCTCCAGGTATCAGCATCCACCAATATCCATCAAATACTGCAATTCCACCATATTTCGTATATTGCAATTTGTTCGTTTCTTCACAAAATCCAGTGGTTCCTGAACAAAGAGGCTTCTTCAGAAAACCATGGGAGAAAAAGACGCTCTTTTAACTATCTTGTTTTTGCAGCTGTAGCTAGCCCTGATTTGCCCTGATTTGCTCTGCATTGCGTGTCTAGAAGTGCAACCATACGCACATGCAATTTATCCAATTTTAATAATTTAGAACAGACTAGAGAACTTGGAACATAACCATGATGATCCACAGGAGGGATCAGGATACCTTGTTCCCATTTTTATGTTCTGTTGCAATATTTAAAAGTAGGAGAGAGCTAATTTACAAGGTTATAGGCTATTTTTATAAGGAAATTACCAAGGAGTTTTCAACCACATGTAGATGGAAACCAGACTGAACATTATACTTGCAAACATTTCCTCTTTAAATTGACTCTTGATTAGATATAGGCCATCTCCCCACCTCACTGTGCCTCTTCAGTTAGATGAGATGTATACAGCTCCAAAGCTCCATAGGCAGCTCTGTGAGAAGCCATTGTGGTATCACTCATTTCCATTTCTAAGTAGGCTTGTATGTGACTTGACTGACCTGATCCAAATTCTCTGCTGTCCTCACTGTCCAGCCTTGAGAACATTATGTGACACTGCTGGGACATGTCCTTTGCAGTGACGCTGCGATGAAACCCAAGTAAAGCTGAGAAACCCCATGTGCCTTTGTATATCTCACTTCAGAGAGCCATCATCCACTACTCTCTCTGTAACCTTGCTGTTCTACCTGCTGCTTTCTCCTCAAACTGTGGAAACACAGACCACAGATGGAGGAATGACACGCCCAGCATTTACAAATACTGCCTACAAGCCTCTGAATTAACAGGAGCCCTAGGCTGAGCTTATGGAACTGCTGGAGTGAGCCCAGGGAAGTAAGCTGTACTCAGATGACACACACCTGAGAAGATGAGTCTTCCTCAGCTCCACTGCACAGGAATAGTATTTAAATATCTCAACCACAATCACATAATTCTAATCACAAAACACAGCACAAAAAGGAGATCTAGCTGATCTCCATGGAAGAAGATACATCGCAGTTCTAGTAAAGCCAAATAGCACAAAGAACTGGATAGGTTCATGACAGGAAGTTAAAGAGAAGGTCAAACATTGCAAGCACAAAGGCTTTTACTGCTAAAGAGCTATGTCTAGAGAGATTCAAGAGGTAACAAGGTATAGGAGGAATGGTACACCCGATATTCTGTACGTAGAATTTAATTCCATTCTCTGACTGTCCCAACTGCTTTAAGAGATCATCTTCACCTCAGCCTGTAAATAATAGTGTTATCAATATACTGGTATGAGGACCAACACTTGAAACAATATTTTGAAAATCCACTGTTTAATATTTTGGTCTTGATCCTGGAAGATTCAGCATGACAAAGGGTATGAAAGACATCACTTAAAAAATCTGTGGATTTTGTTCACTTTGAGAACTCTAACTCCTTCACACCCCCTAGAGAACTTTTTTTTGCAGTCCCAACAGAATGTGTGAACTTTAAAGTATTTAATTTTAAAAAAGTTAATCTACAGTAGAAAAAATTCTGTAAAGTTATGCAGAAAGCTAAAACCTGCTTACTCTTCTCCTTCCCAGTTCATACCATCTAGCTTAAACCAGCAGTGGACAATTTTGAAATATGCTGGGCTTTAGCCAGCAGTTTAAATGAATATATGTGATTTAGTTCATATTTTCAGGCCTCTTTATTAAATACCTCCCAGTTCCATCTTGCCTAATATTTGATCCAGCAAGTTTAATGACCATTCCTTCATTAAACATTACAAGCTTTTTAAGACCTTGACAGTGCTGCATTTCATCCAATAACCTAGTACTGCTACAAAGTCAACATTGTGTGCCAAGTTAATCCCTCGTGTCCACTAATTATGTCCAGTGCTGCAGCTTCTTGGGTGAGCCTGAATCAGTGGGGAAGTGCGGGATTTCCAGGCCAATGGATTCGGCACTCCAGCTATATCTCATGTCTTGACACTAGATGTCAGCGAAGGGTAATTGTTGTCTCAATTTAGAGGCCGGCCTAGGTAGCTGCTAGCAACCTCTGTTAATGTTTTATAGCAAAGGTGAAGTATAGCTTAATACAAGCATCTGACATATATTACAATAAAAAAGGATATAGTTGTCTAGTGTTTTTAAAGTCAGTCATAAAAGATGAATAATGATGCAGTTTAAAGCTAAAAGACAGCTGCCAAGCTGAATGGCCATGATGGATGTCTAAACACCCACTGTAGAGAAAACCTGTTCCCTAGAGACCACCATCCAAAAAATTAATTACTACGATTCAGCATCTTTAAATGTGCCACTTAATATACTGCCACCATAATTAAATTTCCAGCCCTGTGACCTTGAGACCATTTCCTGAGATAATAAATGAGATCAAGGTTTAATCGATGCAGATGCAAGTAGAAACTGTCCGAGGAAGCACAAAACCATCACAACGTAGTCAAGGTCAGGAAAGAAAAACCAAGTGAAGCTGCGAATCAACACTAATTGCTTTCTTATGATAAAAGATGTTTATTTTAGTTTGCTTTATTTGCAAACAGTTCCATTGTGTACTCTCTGACAGCAGCTTTTAAACTCTAGCCACAGATGAAGTCAGTAGAGGGCATATTTGTCTCCTTGTAGATAAGCACTTTTTGTAGCAAGTGAAGCCATATTTGGTTGCGCACTGAGATCTGATAACCAAGCTCATCACACATCAAACAACACAGAGACAAGAAACAACTGACTGCCTCAGGTACACTCCTTCCTCTCTGATGCAAGAAACCGAACAAAAAAGAGGAGACTTTGGGTAGTGATATGGAGATTTGAGGGCTATTTTATGTTCTTTAGAAGTCTGAGTGACACAAAGGGTATGGTCTGACTTTTACTGTTGGATTTTATTAAAGTGCTAAATCAGATGCCATATGTACATGGTGTCTGATAAATACATATATACGTGTGTGTGTGTGTGTGTGTGTGTGTGTGTGTATATATATATATATATATATATATATATAAAAGACCACCATAAATATATAACATCACCTAGTAGAGGAACTGTTGTTTTGACAGAGGTAAATATTATTGGGGCTGTTATCCACTTAACGAATTGAAGTGAAAATCTCTGCAGCTGAGTGAAGTCTCCTTAATTGTATGCTGTTAGAGAAATTAGAAACAGCTGATGATGAAAGTGGCATACACTAAACAAAAAAAATTCTAACTTTTTGAGACAGCTCTATGCAGAGATAGGCTTCCTTTGATTCCAGCAAGCCTAGAGTGGAAATAAAGTTCGTGTTCTGACATCTAAACCCTCAGAAGTTGAAAAAGCATAGAAGCCTGTAGTAAGAGGACAGAGAGAGGAGACTGTGAAACAATACAGACAATACATCTTTAAATAATAGTATTTAGGAATATTGTTTTGTAAAATAGGTATTAAAAATATCAATCTTGTCAACATTAAATAGATTAAATTATGACCACTGTAAATTCCAAGGTGAAGCTGTATCTGATATAATAGAAATAACCTCTATAAATATCTCAAGCAAATCAAGGGGCCTGGTGTGATATACAGAACCCCAGTAGTGTAAGGGAGCTCTGAAATCACTCCATACGAGTAAGGCAAATATACAAAAATTTGTACCAAAACCCAAAGAGGACAAAACAGAACAGTCCAATAACCATCAGGGATTAGAGAGATACAGTTCCTCAAGAGCTCAGCAGGGACAGGGGGAAGAACAAACTGTTGCAATGCAATATTGACTTCACAGAACATTTGCAGTGGTAACTAATCAGGCCATGTTCCTTGAGCATGGGAGTCACAGGACTCTGCTATGCATGCGCCCAACTCTCAGGGACTCCTGTGAGTTCTGATGTGCAAGTGGAGATCCTCAAGAGGCACTGAGGATCATTAAGACAATTATTTTCTGGTCAAAACCTACCAACTACCCTTGAGAAAGGGAAAGTATGGGTAAAACAGCTGTCATGTCTACAAAATGATGCAACTAAATCACCTTGAGGACTCAATCCAGCTGTAGCTCTGAAAGATAAGTAGTAGTAGCCTAGAAAAACAAACAAACAAACAAACAAATCAACCAAAACCCCAAGGTATTAATGTCTCAGAGCAAAGTCTTCTGGGGGATGGAGATAAACAGAAGTATTTGACTTGATTGAGAGTGAGACAAAACTACACCGAAAAATAAATCCAACATTTGTTGAAACTTGTACTGGTTTCATCTTCAGTTGAATGCCGCTAAATTTAGATTCAAAATATCTACTGAAGATAACACTTTAAAAATTTCCTCGGACTTTTGTCTACATTCCTGTGTTGGTACATCAACAGGGAAATTCCCTCTGCCTGACTTGAAACTTCCTCCTGTCATTCTGTTTGTACCAGTAAGACCTTTAGAGAATGAAAGTAAAGGGAAACAAAGTCTTTACTCTTATCTGACAGGCTGGTGCTGTAAATAATGCACTGTTCTAACACCATTCCCAGGAAGTCTCATTGCATGACAAATGCCACAGTCTGCCAACGCTGGCAGTTCCCATCTTTTCTTATTGAAAGATCTATTTAGATGCATCAAGACAACCTGAAGGCTGCTTCTGATAGGAACAATGGGCAGTTTTAAAGGAGAACAGGCAACATTTCAATTACAAATTTCTATTTTATTTTTAGCCTAATTTGGTCTCTTTGTGATAAACAAGATGTTTTACATATGCCTAGTAGTAATAATTGATAGTTCATGCTTCTGTGTGTTATACTTGTTAAAATATTTGCATTTAAAAGCAAAGTTGGACTTCTAGCTCTAGGCTATGTATGTGTCTTTCCTAAGGAGTCTCAACTAGAAGAAACATTTTGAATTATAATTGTCTCCAAATCTCAAATTAAGAGAGACAGAACACTGTTAACCCTTCACTTCGATCATTTATCTATGTGAAAACAAAATGTGACTTAGGAAAGTTGAGTGGGGACCTAGTAGATATTCTGGAATCACTTGATTCTCCCTATATTCAATCACAAAGATTAGACAGATGAGTACAGATTACTTACACTGTCAAGGGTTGGAAGATCAGGCCTCAGGTAATTACAGCATTAGAACATATATACTTTATGAGGAGATCAATTTTACAGCTAAAAGCTTTATAGCCTGATTCAGAAAAGCAAATTGCTTTAAACTTTGCAGAAAGTAGTAATAGATTATGAAAGAAGAGATCCTGTATTCAAAACAGCTGCTAAGCTTTTCACACAAGCATTTATTACCTTCAAAAAGCTGTGTTGTATAAAATGCTTCCTGTGTTGGTCTTACATCGTATGCACTACAGAAATACGAAATACAGATGTGTAAATCCAGTGTTTTTAACTGAGGCATCTGTAAGAAAGAATACAACATTTGAAGGCCAAAGTTTTCAAAAGTGACTTGTTACTTTGTGATGTGCGTGGAGAAACATGAAGAGTACTCCTCAAGAGGCTGCAGAGGAGACAGAGATGTCTGTCTCTGCTGCTCCTTCTCCTCAGGGGGAGCAGTCCTCACACTCTTCTCCCTGCTCCAGCACAGGGTCCCTCCCCTAGCAGACAGACCTCCACAAACTTGTCCATGAGTCCAATCCCAAAGCTGCAATTCTTCACAGTCTGCTCCAGTGTGGGTCCGCCCAGGGTCCCAAGTCCTTCCTGCAAATCTGCTCCAGCATGGGCTCCTCTCCACAGCCTGGTCCTGACTTCCCATGGAGTCATATTCTCACTCATCTCCCCAGCTGCAATGGCTATTGTGCAGGTTTTCCCCTGCTTTTGGAAAAAATGATATCCCATCCACTGTTGCTGATGGGCTCAGCCCTGGCCAGCAGTGGGTCTGTCCTGGAGCTGGCTGGAAGCTTCTGGCACCTTCTCACAGAAGCCACCCCTGGATGCCCCCCCCGCCCCCAAAACCTTGCCACCGAAACCAAATTCTTTGCTAAACCTGACAGAATTTTGCAGTTGCATTAAAGTCGGCTCTCCCTCTTCCCTCCCACACTTAGTCAGTCTTTCAACAGATTTTGTGCCAAATCACACCTGTTTTAAGCTTTCCTGTTTATTTGCTCTTGGTCAGTAAAATCAGCTAGAAAAAAATTAGAAATTAATCTAGAAAAAGAAATGAGAATGAAATAACGGCTTGACAGCGGCAAGTTGTCCTTACTTCTATAGCCATAGAGAGTCATATTATTTTGTAAGACCATTTTGAGGTACACTAGTTAAAAAACAGAATAGATTAAATTGTTTGCAATGTTATTTTTTGGTCAAGCAAAAGGATATCAGTGTATACATATCAGGTACTATATCCAGCTGAGGGACTTGCCCACAACATCCCAATCAAAAAAAAGAAGTTTTAATTAGCTTTGAAATACTTAACTGTCCTTGACAAATATGAGCACCAACATGTTTTGCTGGAATAAGAGACTTTTTATTCATAGATTCCTGTTCCACGTTCTCCACTGAAGATGAGAGAACTAAGTGCTTACAGTGAAACAGTAGGGAGGCTTATTAAATCAATACACATCTGTTAGATAATGGGCTCTAAGTCAAGAATGTTATTCTGAAAACCTCTCAGGAAAATGTTGCTTGTTTGGCACTGTTTTCTTACAGCTATTCCCTCGTTGAAGGATCCCCTCCAGAGCTGACCATCTATTTTGTAGTGTTCAGTTCCTAACAAGCGTGTCCAAACATCTCTGCCAAATGGAAAGGATTCTCCAAAAATCTCAGACAATATTCTCAATTATGCCAGCAAGTGACAGCAAAAGGCTGTGAAGTTTAAATCTCTTCATCCCACAACAGAAGGTTAAGGCCTTAAGAACACTAAGTAAGCTAATGGGAGCCAAAAAATCCCCTATACCAGTTGCAATATACTGGGAACAATTTGCAAATGTAATTGTAACCATCTTGAAATGCTACAAAATTATACACAGATATATATTAATACACAACTATAAAATATATTAATGTATTAAATATATATTTTATGACACATGTTCCTCAATTAAAAATACTTGATTTGCATATCTGTTGGGACATGTGGCCCTTCGTGTATACGATCAGGGTCTCTCAGCTCAATCAGCAGACATTGTGTTCGTAAGCATTCCACCTCTCCCATATATATAAAGCCTCTTTAAAAGAGTCACTTCCCGGGCTGTGTGTGCACTCTCATCTTTTTTCTGTCTTGCTTATTTTGGCTACAAACTGTGTGAGGCAAAAATTGCCCCTTGCAGTACCTATGAACTGCTCAGCAATTTCATTCAGAGTCCCTGGGCACTATTGTAATAAATCTGAGTAAAATAGTATTTACCCAGTTAGCAATGGGTAAACATTTTACCTAAGTCATCCTAAAATAAACACATCTTGATTCTTCGCTGGTGTGTCTATATTATTTCAGAATGAAACAGTAAAGGAACTTAAAAATTAACATACATTTAATAGACGTAATTGTAATGAATAGGAGCCTGTGCAAATAAAACAAGATGCTCTGAAAAAAATGGTAGAGAATGCAGAGAGATCAGCTTATACTTGTGACACTTCATTCACCCATGTTATATCCATGATAAGCATACATTTGTCTGCTTCTGTAATATTTGAATTTGTGTTTTACAGTGTGCCAATGTTTTTTCCATACTAGGAAAACATAAATGAAAAATGTACATATAAGGCTGTCATCTACTGACTCACCATGGTAATTCCTCATACAGTGGTTTCAGTGACAGCACTGAGCATGGGCGGAAAAAAATAAGGGATGGCTGATGTTTGCACACTAAACAGTGTGAATCATAACATGATATCAATATTAATCTATCCCTTATAAAATCTTAAGGCCTTTTCATTTAATGAATAAGATGCTGCAAAACAATAATCTGTACTTTTCCAAATTAGCCACAAACCATCTGGTTTCTCTCCAATTACTTCATTTTTTTTTCCTATATCTCTAAATGTTACTGACCTAAAAAAGATTTCATCAAAGGCAGTAGGAATCCTAACCCCTCTAGCAACTATTAAATTGGTCCACTCTGTGTCCTGTGCTGACAAATCATTATACTCCAGAGCCTTACGGTCCATGGTAGTATCTCAATTAGGGATAAAGATGAAGCAACAGTGTTCCAAATTCATCCGTCCATCTAAATTTATTCTTAAGTAGAACAAAAAAAATTAATATACAGTGATCCCTAGTTGGTCATTGCTAAGTTCACCCGTAACAAAATACTATTTCTGCAGTAAACAAATGAAATGGTTTCAAATCAACAGTTTAAAGTTGTGTAAAGTGTCCTGACTAAGTTTAATGACATTGGAAACAGCACAGTCTTCCTTTTTCTTTTGTTTTCTTCCATTTTGCATTATAAAAAGGGTAGCTTTTAATTTAATTTTAATTTTTTTACTTAATTTTTAATTTAGAGTTTGCCTTGGCAAGTACTATGCTTAATGAGTGAGGTCTGGCTCACAGAGGTAACATATTCTGAAATTCAGGGTATCCAGAAAACAATAGTGAAATGACTGAAAAAATACATCTGCTGAATTTTACTGATTTAATTTTTGTTAACCAACCATCCTGCTATAGAGACAAGAGTCCAGCTTAGCTCTTCCATCTCCAGTGCTAAAGCTATTCCCAAACATGTCATAAGGGCCACAAAATTTATTACCTTTGGCACTAAAACACCAATATCATGTGCCAACTGTTCAAGAGATTTCAAGTAAGCTTGGAAGTGAAATGTGATTTTTTTGTCTTTTAATAGGCAAATATTATGCATATAGCTGAGCCATGCTGTCTAATGCTGAACAAGAAAGACCAGACAATGGTAACTATGCTACTTTTGGTGGATCTTTGAAACTCTAAATTTCAGTATGCTGGAAGTAGGGTCTTGTGTCAGCAGAAGCAATTGTGCAGGAATAGAGCATTGTTTGTGCCATTTCTGTAATTCAAATTTCCTAATTTTAGAAATCCAGTCTATCAGAGGCAGCAGCCACTAAATGGCTGCAATTACATAATCCTCAATTAAGAAAAATAAGCAAGCCCATTTCTTCCTAGAACAGCACTTGTGTTGCCCTTGTAACTAAAAAAATTTTTAAAAAGGCAAAATACCGCACAGTTGCAGTGGGGCTTGTGCCATCTGACAGGGAGTCTCTGGGGAGGTAGAGTGAGCACTTCCAACCTACTGAAAGTTTTCTGGTGTGTGGTGTCACTGCTACAACACACTTAGCACTTTTTTACCTTGTGGAACTGTTTAGAGGATGTTAAATACAGCTATGTTTCACTACTAAATCATTTGGCACGTGCTGGAACAGTCAGGAAAATATCTGGCAGTCTTTTTGCACTCCCTTCATTGGAGCACGTGAACTTAGACTACAAGAAATTCTCCTTTAGGCATCAAACATTCTAATTTGTCTCTGCATTTGGGATACTGTGAGCCAACCAGAGGAAAGCTACTTGCAATGACAGCTTTTCTGCATTACTTCGGCATCATCATCCCCCACTTGACTAGACTAAAACAATCATGATTTTAAACATAAAGTCACTCCCTGGATGAGTTCCATAGGTGAATAGATCCCATAACTCCTTGGGTACTTTGAACTTGTTGAGATGCTCAATATATTCACCTGACTTAGATTCTTTTTCAGTGAATCTTGAGAGAATGCTGAAGATATCTTAAAGATTTTATAGATTCCTGAACTCAGATGCTTATAATAAAGTCTGTAATTCACCTATTTCTCCTTGTCTTACAGATACCTCAATGAACATGACTATTGCAAATTAAATTTGAAACAGTCTGTCATTCCATAGTGGGAATTTCCTGCTTGTGTTTTACCAGTATCTTCAATTTGGTCATCAATTTTTTGTTTCAAAGAACTTAGTCGATCTCATGCACACACTAACTTCAGTAGCAGACCAAGTGCTGATCTAAATACTAGCTACTCTGATCTAATTGCTGACAAGCTGCTAATCTAGGAAGGTTAGGTAACTGTAGGTTTAGTTATTTCCACTGGCTCTATCTGTTTGAAATACAACAGAGTTGATAGAAACATTCCCTTTAGGTCAAGTTACAATATCAGAGTGCAGCTAGCTGCCCATATCCCCTATCCAGTGGGCATTTCATGCGTTTCAAGCCGTGATGACTTATGCACCACACATGGACCGTTCTATTAGCTTGGCACACCTAAAAGGGGGCCGCTAAAATTACATGCCATGCTTGGTAAGGGAGGAAAATTTTTACCTTCAGAAAATGACTACTGCAACTGCCAGACAAAAATGAATTAATTAATCTTGCTGTTCTGAAGCAAAGTACAAGCCAGATACACACATTTATGCTGCCAGGTCATCCAGGTGGGGACAGGAGAGCTTTAATGGTTTACCTGCAGCTTTACAGTTGTTTTAAGATGTGGTTGCTGTCTGTTGCTACATTGTTACTTGTTCACTTAAAAGAAAAACTATCATTTTAAAACTAGAATTTTTATTCTGAATAAGCTTTTTTCAGTCAATGCAGTGTCCTATGTATTGGTGGGTCAAATTTCCTAACAAATTTTAAGTTATCTTCCTAATACATATGATATGTGCAATGAAATGCTACATTGTATTCCAGTGCTGTGTAACAGGAAGTCTTAGAAGACAGCAGTTCTCTTTTGGATAAGTGGTTTTTTGATTCTAGGATCATTAAAAGCTGTTTTTTCTCCTCTGGAGTTCAAAATTAATTCTTCTAAATAGTAACACCATAGTCAACATCAATATGGGAGCAGTGAATATTTGCACTGTGGGTGTAAATATTGTAAACAGATCTCTGGCATAACAACTCTCATCAACTCCAAAGGCCTTTGAAGCAGCCCTGATTCTGACTACCAAAATCCATCTGAATCACACTGTCTGTAAGGGGACAGCATGATACCTACTGTGCAATGAATATTCCTACCATATCAATCTTTTTTAAATTTAGTATTTTACTATGACCCATGACTTAATTCACCTTTTGTACTGCTCTGTTTGAGAATAATTTTATCTATTAATCATGTTAATCCAATAGATTCTGACTTAATCAAATGCAAGTCAATTACTTCGTCAAATTATATTTTTAATGAAAGACATTTTTTAAGGTTGAATACCAATTAGGGATGTGTTTAGAGAAGTGTGGACAGCTTTAGACCATTGGAACATTTGACTCTCCCTGAGAAGGTAATTTTCATATCCACTTCCAGGTCAAGTAGTTTGAAGAACACTTCTGAACAGACACTGAGCTCAGAGACAGTTGTGCCTATGCACCCACCTAAAAAAATACCTGCATGCCTTCTGCCTGACCCCAGGAAGGGATTAGGCTGGGCAGACTTTGACGAAGAGGTCATGACTTGCCACATGAGAGTTAAAATTAAGAGGAAGATTCTACAGCTCTAACCTGGGGAAGTTTGCTTGCTTCTGATACACTAACTTGCCTTACAGGTGTATGCAAAGTCACCAGTCCAACACACGGGATATCGAAAGGAACCATCAACTTATACAATGTACTTACCTTGGCAAGACAAGGTCGTCCTTAATATTTGGAGACATTTGTCAAGCTGCCTCAGGTTCCTGTGCTTGTTTCTCTTTGGGAGGACAGGAGTGTGAAAGTGCATAGAACTGAGCAACTTTGGGCTAAAATACCCTGACTTAATTGAAAGCAAGGCATTTAGCTCCTAGTCTTCTTTTCATTTAGTGATCCATTACAGATTTTCTTCTATCTAACCAGTTTTCAGCTTTCTTCCCCTCTTATTTTTTGTTGGTGTCATTTTCCAGGTGAGGGACTTGATCAGCTTCACTAGAGATTGAATTAGACCACAGCCAGTATCAAACCTCTTAGGCTCCAAAATAGTAATGTGAGTGATTGTAGGAGGTTGGCAGAAAGAAAGGACCAGCTTCACACTTGTTCCTCTCTGCTATACATCTCATTTTTCCTTCTTATTGGGACATGTCAACCCGATCCTTGGTCCTGTCCTAAAATATTCTGGTTTTCAATGCAAACATTTGATGCATGATGCAATTATTCCGTTGTCTAAATGGAGGATGTCACTTAACTGAGGTCATTCAACACAGTGAACTTCTAAATGACATTTTGTAATTCCTAAGGAGTTTTCTTTCTAGGATGAATTTTAAATCTTTCGGCTTCAATATTTATGCTATGTAGCTGATCAGAAGGGACTCTTACTGGAGAGTAGGGCTGCTTATATCCTTCTAATTATATAAAGAGGACTTGGAAGGCAACAGCTTTCCAAACTTTGAATTTGCATAGCACAACAAACATTAAGAATGTAAAATACGTGGTTTAGTATTGAGAATACTGAGTGACATAAAACACAAATACATTTTGTCTGCAGATACACTGCAAATACAAACTGGAGTATTTCAAGGAAACTAATCTTTATTACTTAAATTTAGCCTTTTACATTACTTTACTGACAAATACCTTGCTGAAGAAGTAGTCTCTAATTATATTACTAATCTCCAATTTGAAGCAAACAGGCAAATCTATACACATTGATTGGTATGGCTTTCCTGCACCAACTATGCAGTCATTTTTAAATCATCATGTCCATTTAATTACTGTGTTTTGAATTAAAATAATTTGAGTTACAAAACTGTTTTAATATTCTGTAACATTTTATGTAAAATTCTTTTACATAAAAAATTGAATAGTTTTAATTTGCTGTTAATTGAATCTCAATAAATACTAAGCAACAGAGACACTTGGAGCTATTAAAAGAAATTATGCCAGTCAGCCAGAGCTCAAGTTTTCTCAGAAAACTGATTGATGGCATGGAACATAGTAAACAATCTATTTTCTAGCTCCTAACAGCTACATGATGTCCTTGTTTCTTATAGTAACAGGATTGCCAATCCAATATTGACAAAGCATCACCAGGCTGGAGCCAAGCTGACCTCAAATCCCCATTTTTCTTTCTGGGCACGTAAACCTTGTGCTGCAGCTCAGGAACGGCCAGCCAAGAGCTGCTCTGTCAGAACGGAAGAGCTCTCAGGGCACCTCAGAACACCCCCAAACTTGCACTGATTGGGTAAAAAAGGAACTTAAAAATGAAACTGGTTTGGGTCATTGCTCAGGTGCCAGAAGGACTGTGAAAGCCAGGTGTTTTCTATATCTGTACACACTTTTCTGGATTTGGACTGAAATGCACAAGACGTTGGTTATGCACAAGATGCTGGTTACCCAAGCACTCCCAGGAATTATTTGTCATCTGTTGGATGTTGTGAGAAGAACCATAAAACCTGGCAAGCTTTGCAAAATTCCTGAACAAAAATACTTCCTCTCTCAAAGTTCAACAATCTAAAAATTGTTATGGCCCAGGACTAAATACCAAATCATGGTTAACACAATGCAGGACAAAATAAAACTATCCAAAACATCTGCAATTAACTTCAGGATTTTAAAAAATCAAAATCATGATTTTATAAAATCTAAGTATCCTGAATGTCTTTTGTGGAGGTTACACAAACTCATTGTCTGAAAATATGCATATGAAAGAAGTCAGGTAAAAAATGCTGTATGTACATGAAATCTCTCAATCGCTATGATTTGGAAAAGTGTGTTCTGTACAGAAAAGCCTCATGGAGCTTCCCTTCAAAGAAAACGAAATCTGTAAATATTCTTCAGCTCAGTAGCACAGCAATTTTTGTTTGTTTTACAAGTGTACATCACATCACAGTGGTTCAGTTCTTTGCCAGAACTACTGACTGTTCAACCAGAATTACATGCTTTTTGAAGCAATAACCACTGATTTAACTGAAGATTACCATGCTCTTATATTTTTACTTCATAAAATATATGGAATAGGTCTACATAGAAAATAAAGACTATTATAGTTTATAGTTAACACAAAAATATTCTCGAGGCTTGACTGTCCAACACAGTGACCAAACAATAAATTTATGTTTTACTTAGCTGTGTAAGTGCTGTTGGAACTGGGGACAAATTTCTGTAGGGTTGTCACACAGCAAATCCATACCAAATTCCAATTTTCTTAATCAGTTTTTAATTCTGATGAACGTTCTGCCCTACTACGATCCCCCAAGAACTTAATGATTATATATTTTCTGAAAGCCTTTTTGTCAATCAGTTACAGTGACTGAAGGGTATTGGCATCTGTCTGGAACCTTGCAGTTTTAGCAGGTGTGGGATAATGCAACTTTGTTACTCAGTGCCGCAAAATTCACAGCCATGCTTCTTCATCCTTCTGTCCACCCATGATCCTGAATTTTGCACAGTTCTAAATTTGTTCTGGTTTATACAACTCTGGGATTTTCCCCACCTTTCCTCCTTCCGACACCCTTTTGTTTTAGAGATGTGCAGCCAGTTGATGTTTCAGGTGGTTGGTACACATGAAAAATGAAAAGTCTGCTTAAATATTGCCTATTAGTACTGCAGTACTTGAAGTCTCCCCAAATGATCCCTACTCTCATTTACATGACCTAGTTAATTTTCCCCTCAACACTTTCAAACAGAAAGACATCTCTAAATTTGAATGAACCATCTCAAGCTCATCCCAGGCTGATTACTGGGCTTGCATTAATATCCTAAAGTAGTTTCCCTTCACAAGTGACAGCCACGCAACAAAACCTCACCTGTGCTTGCTCCCTGGAGCTGGTCCTTGCTGCCATTACAAATGACATCTGGGTGAATTTCTCCGGCACAAAAGGATACTTCCATCCCTCTTTAACCCTGGCTGGAGATAATTAAACTGCTCCATTCTCTTGAGCCCACGGCGATTTAGCAGAAGAGTTCTGCATTTCCATCCGGACCTACTGGAGGAGCCAAGTGCCTGACTAATTTTGTGCATGTCACGACATGAGTGTCTGAACAGTTCCATTTACAAGTCGCACTACTTACACGCTTAGGATTAATTACACATTTAAGACAGATTTGCCAGTGATTACCATTAATTGCAACTGCAGTGATTTAGGCCCTTCCATGAGAGTTGGCGTAAATGTATGCCTACTTCTTCTTTACAAAAGTTTCTGAAATACTGTCAACTCCAAACGTACTGAAAAATGACAAAACAATATTATTTTTTTATCCCGTATCTTCTAGATCAAATTTAATCTAGGACTGTTCACAATATGACATCTTCCTTTAATTTCTGTGAAGGACCATCTTTATTCAACAAATGCATGTGGTGAGGGCTCACTGAGGCAGAGACACAAGGAAGAAAATGCCGGGTTAATAATGATATAAAGAGATTTAGACTTTTAGGAGTCAAGTCAATTTTTATCCTGATTGATCATAATCAAATACAATAATTGCCAGTTAAAATACCACTCCAAGAGGACTCAGTGCTGTAAGGCAGCATCAGAAAAGCTCAGCTTCAGCCACCATCTGTTAACAGGGCTACTTTCACAAACTAAGGCTTTGTATAAAATGGTTCTAAACCATGGGCAAACAAATATGAAAACAGGGAATTACTTTGGTAGAAAGCCTGCATATTAGGACCTGACACTTTCCTGATAGTCCCATCACTGTGGGCACATGCCCTCTAGAACAAGGGAAATACCGATGTGCCCTAAAGGAAACCCTTAGAACGAGGTGTTCATATTTCTTCACTCTTCCTCTGAGCCTGATTTTGTGTCGTAATAAGCCACACTGAATGTGACAAAACCTTCCTGGCTGCACATCAATTGCTATTCAAGCAGTTTTTATACTGGCATCCAAAAATCAGCAAATAAGTAGCTCAAGGAAGGAAGGAGAATGTTGCACCTGTTTCTTTGAGATTCTTTCCTCCTTTTTTTTTTTTTTTTTNTTTTTTTTTTTTTTTTTGGCCACTAACCTGCTATACCAAAGCCATATAAAATGTTTTGAATTAGTAATGGCTCATCAGGAAGAAGAAAACCTTCTCCAGTGCCTTCTTCAAACTTAACAAGTAGGTTATTTTTAGAACAGCAATGAAAATTATCAGTTCAGCACATACAGTACCTGACTGGTGAAGGTATCTGTTTATATTATGACATATATACATCTGTACAATAAATACTGCCATAACTTGTCTCAGTTAGTGATTATATAAAACATCTTCAGAATGACAGTTTCTAAAATAAATTCCAATCAATATTTATTTGCCTAATTTATATTCAACTTGCCACACTGTCAATTAGAACACTATTCAAAAATGCTCTATTTTTAAGTTTTGACAGTGAAAATGGATCTTTCTAATGACTAAATGAAAAATGAAAAATAATTACATATATTAATTTATAGCTATTTATCCATAATTAAATCTATATCTTAAGTGTCTCTCTGTGTATAGCTAAAAGACACAAGGAAATGAGAAATCTATAGTTTATCTATACACATAATAAAGGCAAAATAAATACAGGCTAGTCATTTTATATTATCCTTTTGATCTTAGGCTACCAGTGGAAGACATAATCTTTTATTTATATTATGTGAGGTAAAATTTTGAAACAGGATTTTCTGTGTCTATCTTCCTGCTCACTTCATAATTAAGCCTGTAGGGCTGCATGGTTTAGTTTTTAATGCTGTACTTGTCAATTTCTGTTATCACTAATTTAAAGTTCACAGCTCCATATATCATAAAAATATGAGAGCAAAACAATTTATATATAAAAAACCCCTCAACCAACAACAAAAAAAATGTTCTGCATTGAGGGGGTGTCTAAGTTTTCCTGTGTGTTCTCTTGATGATTTAATTTCAAACAGTGCTGATTTACAAGAGAGCACAAAGCTCTAATGACATGCACTTTGCTCCACACCTCCATATCTTCCCCCCGATATATACATTTATATATATAAATCTATAGATGTGTATGATTGAGAAAAAATATTGCCTTCATTAGTATGTTAGCCTTCTTAATTTAACTCCAAATTTGCTAACACAGTCAGTCCTACCAAGATCAACTATGACACTCGCTATGAAGAAAAAGCATCTCTTATTTTACACAAAACATTACAAGGTCAGATCCATGCCTTTCATCTCTTCCCACCTTCACCAGACTGAACAATAGGCAGCAACAATCCTGTGATATCCACAACTAATTTATCCAACAAGAAGACAGGTAGCACTCTGAACCGCACTGCTGCCTGAGCAGGTGCAGTAAATAAGCAGCTTAATGGTAGCCTTTCAGGCAGGAGGGCAACATATCACAGCATGGCATTTTTATAATCTTCTTGGCATGCCTACAGCCAGAGCAGCGAGCTGAGCGTATGTTCCCTCTTCTGTCGGGCTGAGGATGCATGGAATCGTTAGATTGTGACACATTGTGCCTTTAAGCGAGTTTAACTGTTTTATATCCCCTCTGATCTACAGCTTTGTACATCTGTTAAGTTGTCTCTTAAACTTCAGTCAGCACATCTGTGGATCTGATCTTTCTGAAGCTCATTGCATGGCTTAGGTTTTGCACAGTGTTTCTTTGTATCTGTCCAGTGTTTATTTGCAAGGAATACCCTTTGTATTAGTGTACTTGCTGAGCTAGAGCAAAAGCCCAGAGTTAAATCTATATGGGACATCTTCATCTGGCAAAAAATGAATAGGACACTAAGAACTTACTCCAATAACTTAAACTATACGTTGGTGAAGTAAGTTCCCTTTTCTTTATGTCTGAGCAGAGGAAATGTCTTCTCCCTACCCCAAACTCATTTTGCTCTAGAGGCATAAAGGAGACAATTACTGGACTTCTCCCACAGAGTCCCCTAGGGATACTGATGAAATGGTCCCAATTATGGATGGATGCACTAATTTGCAGGTGCACTGACAACCGCCTTAACCTCCGAATGATGTTGGCAGGATTTCAGCTACTGTTACCTGCCGACCAGATCTTCACATTTTGTCCTCTGGCAGGAAGCAGCCCTGACTAGCCAGTGTCCCCCAAAATTGCTGCACAGAGTGCTATGCGAGTAGTGCTGCATAGCAGATAGAGCCAGCAAAGCAGAAATCCTTCTGAATCCTAGAAACAGTTGCAGAATTCTTCTACAAAGGAGAATATATCAGCCATAAAGGCAGCCTGAAGGTCTCTGCAAAAAGGCTCATACTAAATGTATTTCACAACACTGTTTTATTGTGTTACACTCTGCATTGAGAGCCTTCATAGAAATTGCAGGCATATGGAAAGAACATCTGAATGGTCCCCAGTACAGCAAGTATGGATAATGCAGAGGCTGGGCAATGACATTTAAACATCCCTCTAAGCATAAACTCAAAAGTCAGAAGGGTCTCACAGCTTCTACCACACAATCACCAAAATGCAAAGAGGCTCCAGTAAAAACCTTAGGCTAATACAATTCTCTCTGCATGCACTTGTCAGCTTTCTGCATATTTTTCTCTTGGGGAGCTTTTCCAAGTGTTGGAAGAAATGCTGCAAATAAATAATGTAGAAGGCTATGAATCTTTAGGTTTATTCCCGCCTTGTATTGAAAGGTATGAACTATTATTTAGTCAGTGAAAAGTTCTAAACTGCCCCTTATAAGCTGCTGACAGAAGCCTTTATTCAGCCAAAATCATCAGTGGATGTGTGCAAGTTCTTGCCTACCCCAGCGGTCAGTACAGCTCAGTCCACCTGAGCAGATAAAGAGAGCACAGCAAAGTATTCACACCACAGCAGCCATGGTTTCCCCAGACAAAATTATTGTGGGCAAAGCCTTACCTACACTGACATCAGTGGCAGAATTCCCCATTACCTATTTAAGAAGTAAGAAACTCAGGTATTGCAGATCTGCTTTACTGCAGAATAAGTTTTCTTGAGATATGATCCAGATATGGGTATAGCTTTTAGTTACTATTCTGCCAAGATATCGATAGAGATCACATAACTACTCACTTTAAAAAAATATATTAAGCTATAGAAACTGCTTTTTGATTATTCTCAAAGTTGGGATTTTAACCACTCTTATAAAAATATCTCCAAACCTAGAGGCCCAAGAACTGAAATAGAAATCTTCAGATTAGACAAGATCAAATGAGACCAAAAGCAAATCTATTAGGAAGTGTGTGTTTCTCAGAATGACTCTTATGCAACAGTTCATTATCTAAAAGTGGAATATGCTGCTGGACAGAGCCATAAAGGAAAAGAGTCTCCAGCCTAGGCTTCCTCACTACGATCCTTTCACACAGCTTGGCATCCTGACAAACATGAACATTTGATTTATCAGTGTTGCCTGATTGCTAAGAGATGTCTCAGCTGCCTTTTCCCAACACAGACATTCAGCTGCCAGGTTTGTCTCTTTCAGCAACTCTTGTGCAGTGGTAGTTGCCCAGATGAGTTTCCTCTTTTTCTTCCCCCATAACACCTTTCCTGCTCTCCCCCAAATGATCCCCTATGTTTATATATGATGAATTTTCCAGAACAGTGAGAACAGACTTCTTAGTGCAGCATCATTACCCCTTTGCTTGGCACAGAAGTAGAAAAGAGCTTGTCTGAGCTGGCAACCATCAAGCTTTACAGTCTAACAAGTTCCACTACTATAATGAAAATCCAAAGACCTGGAAACAATATACAGAGCTTCCCTGACTAATTTTATTATGCAGACACACTTAATAGCTCCTGTTACAATCACATTTATAGCAGGAAAACAGTATTGGATTGTGACTATCACACTAAATCGACATGGATTATCAGTCATTAAAAAGGAACAAAATTAGCAGCAAGCAGCAATATTTTACACTTATCAAATCTACAGCTGGTCAAGGTTCATTACAATACTGTGCAATAAAGTCGGGAAGCACTGGCTCATTCTACAGAACATTTAAATCTCTATTGTATTTGTGTAGGATATAATTTCTGATAGCAATAAAGCCTAATAAAAGTTACACCCCGATGAATAAAGTGTTAATAAATTGACCCAAGACATTTAAATGGCTAATTATATTTGAGATAAAGGAGGATTCACTTGTTTCTATAGATTGTTTGAAGCTGTACTCTAACCAGCTAACTAACCAACTACAGAATTATTTTATATAAATATATCTGTGATATAAAATATTAATTTTTCTAGCTCCTTTTTCAATAGATTAATAATTAATCAGAATTTCCTAACACATTTCCTATTCATCAAACGACTCATACCTCTCTTTAAAACGTCCGAGCTTTGCATAACTTAACTATTCCCTCGATTTTATTTTATTTAAAAGTATTTACCCCAACTCTGTTTAGATTTTCCATAGGCCATTTCAGAAATAAAAGGGGTACTTCATTGTAAAATAACAGTAGCCTATTACAATACTTACATGGTGTGTAAAACAACAGACCAAACAGGCACTGAGCAGGTCAAGGATTCCTGCAGGATAATTATGGCAATGGGCCTCCCAAGGTCCTGAGCCTTACTAAAAAGCTATCATCCTTGAAGTCTGAACCAACTCATTCCTTATAAAAAGTGATGGTATAAATTCAGAAGTACCTCCCTCATCTCCAGGCACCACATGAGCAAATGCTCACACACATGCAAGCCCCACTTGGCAGTTTGGGCAGGGCCAGATCCCAGCTCCACAGATGACACCGGCTTTGCACAGGCATCCAGAGAGCTGTGGGGACCAAGGATGAACTAGAGAGTGACAGAGATTTATGAGCAGACCTGAGTGGGCAGTGAGCACCTGGCTTAATCTTGACAAACACGAGGGACAAAACCAACCACAGAACAACTTCTTTTGGTGTCATTGATTGCTTAACCTACACCAGAGGGTTTTGGAAATCTTTGGTGATTTGCTTCTCCAAACCACATCAGAGACAACAGTTAAAGTAGTAATAGCCTCTGACATGAATGGAGTTGCCCACCAGTGTCACCCCCGTATATTTTTAAAAGATATGACCACATGACTCACAGGCGGCTAAAGTTTCATTTGCTACATTGCCTTACACAAACATGCAATGAAGTGCAAACACTTCACAAAGGCATTTGGCACTCTAAGTCTAAATCAGTTTACCAGATATTGATTGCAATAACTTGAGCTCCCAGGTCATACATCTCTTGTGTAACTGAAGGTTTAAGATCAGGCACAGGAGAGGCAAACAAACTATAGTTACTGCTGAAACAAGACCAACCTGCAATTCAATGCAAAAAATCTGAGTCTACATTCAAAAGCAAATCTTGCTCATCTTGCTAAGGAAATCACACTGTGCGAAACAAGCAATTCATATTACTGTTGTTAAGTAGAATTTGAAGTGTCAATAGCTGCAAAACCAGTATTTACTTTTCCCCCTTTGATGTTTTTTCAAAATTCTGTACTAAAATCCCAAAAGCCTAAGGGTGTTTGTTCTTATTCAAAATAGCTTCAGTCTCATCAATGCACTACCTTAATTCTTTGCATGCTCAATTTCCTTCCTAAAAGATATCTGCATTGTGTGTTTTTGAAATGGGTTCCCAAGCAGGTGTTGAATTGGAAATGCAGTCCAAAGCAGAGAGCAGCAAGTGAGCCTCTCTGGGAACATTCTGCCTGCTGGGAACACTGGGCAGGCACAGCAGTGACTTCCATGCTGGAACCTGCAGGGATGTCTCAGATCACTCTGTCAGTACTCAACACAAATAGAAGGTTTTAAGACAGGCACCATTACTCTGCTTCCCACTGATCATCTGCCTCTGAAGTTTGGTATCCCCCTCCTCATTTGTTTTATTAGAGTGTAAATACTATAGAAAGGGTTCTGGGTGGTCACTAAGAGGGTTTGGTACTTTGTGAGTTACATGTAACTATCTTCTATATATAGAGTGGGAAAATATTTCCACTTGCTGGCAGGGCATGTGGACATGAAAATTGCACTGTGCCGATTGCCCTGAAGTACCCAGCTCCTCTGGAAAGCCTGGGAGAGGTTAAACATCTGTCTTCTCTAACTTCTGGAAAGTATCTCTAACTTCTGCAGGAGTATTAAGCCATTTGACTTGCAAGCTACAAGTTACAGATGCCCTGGATTGTCCGGGTTCATCCCACCTACACATTAAGTATCTTACTTTCTCATAGAAACCTCTGTAAATAAGCAGCATGAGATCTTACCCAAACTTGTTTCAAATATTGTGTATTTCCCTGTTTTCTTAATCACTGGTAGAGTTCCCCTAGTTATTCAGGAAAGGTATGCTTTGAAGGTTTAGGTTTCTTCTGTCATATTGACCTAGCTCAAGACACCATAATTCCAGGACTATAAACAGCAGGTGAAACTCAGAAACTCTTGAAAAGGCAACTAATTGAAAGTCACTGGGATTATTCATAGCATTTGCAAAAAAAGGTCGCACAATCTGTCCTTTAGCAAGCCATTTAATAGCCATCAGACTACAGCACTAGAGTAAACAAAAATCATGTTCTAGAAGCACAACCCACAAACATGAAGAGAGAGTCCCATGAGAAGCAGAGGAATCATCTCAGGGAAGACAGATCAGTTAAGTCCCTGAAAGGCAAAATGCAGTCACATTTATTCAAAGATGCCTTTGATCTTTTCAGCTGAAGTGTTGTGAAGCTTTAAATTTTTTCCTGAATATCAAAATATTTTCATTACAGCTTGGTTCCTTGAAGATGAAGACTGAGAACTTCAGCGTACAAACACCTGTGGGTACTAGAATTTCAAACCTTCCACTTGCACTTAAGTCAGTCCCTCGCAAATTCCAGGAGTTCTGAATGCTCAATTTATCCTCCGCTTTATTTATTTATTGTAGGTAGCTCTTCTCAGCAAGTACTACATATACATACTGAAAATACAAAATTAACCATGAATATTTATGGTGTGAATTAATCATCCAAAAGTTTTCCTAAGTAACCATAGGGAGGAGGGGGAAGAAAAAGAAAAAAAAATTAAAAGTGTGTTCAAGACTATGGCAGCAGTACTACATGAAATGCAGAGAGAAGCACAATCAGATGTGGGGAAACTGCTCTCAGTGGAAAAGAAGAGCCAGCATGCATTTCCTTCAGACTCAACCTGCTCAGGTTAAGCGTCTGCTTAATGCAGATTAGCATCTGCGTAATCTTCACTGGCTGCTGCTGCTGCCACCTTGGCAGAAAGCTGAAATCCTTGTCTCACTGGAAAGCATCTCAGTACAATCTTTAGTCCAATTTTTTCTGTGTAACTGGGCCTGCGTAGCTTTCTTTTTTTGTTGCTACAGGACATGTTCATGACCTTCTTGAAGACAAAGGGAGTTGCAGCTGAATGTCAGTTGGAAGAGAGCAGCTCTCTGCTAACTTAAAAAGGTGTGCTCAGCCATGCAAGGGTTTTGCCTGACTTGTCAGAGAAAAAGCATAGACAGCTCTCAAAACTGAAATCCAGCAGAAAGGAAGAGAATTTCTTCCTGTGGAAATGCTGCAGTACGGCAGGAAGATGGACCCTGTACAGAACCAACTTGCTGAGCCAAGTCCAGCACAAATTTATATGATGCTCTTAACCAGAAATCCTCAGCTGCAGCCAGCTGCAGTAACTGGGAGAGTTGAAAACAATGTTGAAACAACAGTTGTTGAAAAAATGTCTTTCCATAGTTTCTTCCAGAAAACTCCTAAATGAAAACTGACTAACTTCAGAGAGGGCAGTTTATGGTAAGGAAGATCCATTGTTGTGGTGCTGCCCAGCTGTACCACCAGCCCCAAATCTGTTCTTCCAAAAGGCAGATAAATTGCACACAGCACCACCAGGATGGACCTTGCTCTATGGACAGTCAAAGTCATAAAACACCAAGAACTACTTATGGGCCTTGGAACCACAGGATGTTGGCAAGGGCCGCTACAAATAATTTAATGCCAGCTGTGACTGAGGACATGTCTTTTTTCTAACTTGCTTCAACTCTGGGGAAGCATAAATTGTAGCTGAGAAATAGAGAATAGAAAACAAACAAACAAAAAATAGGAACAACAGATTAGTGAAAAATAAAAGTAGGGGATAATGAATCAGAAAAAGGCATAACACCTAAGTGTTATGCATAACACCTAATACTAACCTGATAAAGAATCAAATGAGAGCAGATAAAAAAAGATCATAAATCAAACATGCACTAGCTGGGCAAAAATCTCCTTCAAATTATAGTGGGTTTAGAGGAGAAAACAGATAAGGGACAAGTTAAAATTTTTAATGGAAAACTGTTTACACAGCTAAACTATTGCAACAGCCAGTTTCCATCAGTTCCACCCATCCCATCTCTCTCCCATGTTCCATCACAGCATCGTGGGATCCAAATACTAACTTGCACAGGTCTGTCATGGGTGTAATGCTGGTGCACACTGCAAGGATATTTTCTAACCTAGTGACAATTTTGAGGGACATTATTCCTGCAAGTCACTGCTGGGAAGTGGAAACAATGAGTTGGAAACACACACACTGTCTCGTCAGCAAGTTTCTAAGTAAAGTAACCCTTCAAATACTTACTTTCCTAATTAATCTAAATCTCAGTCATAGGAATACTGTTGCTCAGTGCCTCTTTGGCATCCTTACCTGCAGTTTTCCTTGAGTCTCTAAGTAGGAAGCAGACTGTGCAGAGACACAGAGATAATTTACTGAATTCTCAAGGACAGACAATTCTCCCAGATTAAACAACATTCACTCTCTGTCAAAAGCTCAGCTTCAAAATTGCCAAAGCATGAGGAGAATGAGTTGCTGCTTAGACCTTTCTGTGCATGACAGGATAAAACGCAAGACTTCTCTGCCTAAAGGAATCCAGATAATGAAATAATCTTTAATCTTTGTCCCTTGAAGGCACTCTCAACACCTGTTATCCTTGATACTGTCACAGGCAAGAAAAGTGTGTGGATTCATCTCAAGGCTGGTAATTATTTCAGCTAATTACTAATTTGGATGTGGGGTGATTACCAACACTCCTTCAGGTACAACAGTAGCCTCTTTTATTCTGGCTGATGCTTCATGAAGCAGGAGAGCTGCTGTTCCCCCTTCTCTGTTCTTACAGGAAGATGAACTCCTATGCTGCTTAAAATAACTGCAGTGAAACAGCCTGGCCAACTGGTTAAACCCAAATCTTCAGCAATTCATTTTACAGTCGAACATTCAACTTTATTACACACAGCAGCAGCTCACTGTTTGGTATCTTCCTAGAGGAGTGTATTTATCTAGTACTACATTTCCAAACCCCCCTTTAGCTTGATAAATATGGACTAGATCTTTAACTAATTTGTTTTAATTTGTTTTTCCTTAATCAGTGGTGGTTGCAAATCACAAACACTCATGATGAACAGACAGCAAATGTGCTGGAATCAGGGATTTTGGAGCAGCTCTGCAAAGGCACAAAATGGGGCAAGTTCAGTTTTATGAGCACAAAGATGCCAAGGCAGTGCCTTTTCTTTGTAACTTCAAAACTATTTCAAACAAAAAAGCCTTTCCAGGCCCTTCTTTGGGCTAAATCCAACCCAAGTTATTTTCTTGGTCTGCCAAAGAGCTCAGGCTGCTTCTATTCTACTATGCCTTCAGTAAGTACTTTACCTCCATCTGCCCAGAAAAAAATCAAGCAAATGTTCAGCCTTCAGCCAAGGTGAAAGTATCCAGCTGTGTTTTGGTGTGGAGACTGCTCATTCCTCTCAGCTACTAATTTCTAATTCACAGCAGTTCAGGGGAGGGCTGTGGAGTCTCCAGCTCTATAGGCATTCAAAACTGGACTGGACAAAGACATGAGCAACACTATCCAGCTCTGAAATCAGCCCTGCTTCCAAAGATTCCTCTCAACTTGAATTATTATGTGGCAGGTTTTATGTTTATTGGAGGAAGTAGTGTCACTGGAGGGATACCTGCCCTTTTGCAAGGCACAGGTATAAAGAAGGCAGTCGGTTGAAGGTCACGACTCTTTTTCCAGAGTGTAACTCTGTGGGTGTAACGGAGTGGGCAGGAATCCCCAGGGCCCAGGCAGGGAAACCACTCACTAAGCAGCTGTTATTGGATCAGAACACAACCAGCACTCAGCGAAGGAAAGGTATCAGCGACACTGGTTCTGCTGTTTGAATTTCCATTCACGTGTCTGTACAAACAGCAGCACAGGTCCTTCAGCGTTGCTTTTCTCCGCAGTAGGCCGAGCTTTTTAAAATTTATGTCTCATAAAGAGAAAGAAAGGAATAGCATATTCCTCATATCTGAGAGAAATCTCTTTCAGGATTCCTTCAAAATAGTAATCAAAATATTTTTTACTTGGAAATAGGAAAAAGCCAGATTATTTTTATTTATTTAGTTGTCTTTAGTTTTCTAAATGTTAAATTACATAAAAATATAGTACCATATAAAGCAATCATTTTAGTGCACAATATAGCACATTGCTTTGATTTTCCTTTTTAGTACTCACCACTCGGAGAGTGCTTCAGGTTCTTAAATAATTGGGAAGACAATTGTAGCCCCTCAGATTCCAGTGGTCATTAGCAGCTAAAGATCCTAAAGAGCTGCAATGCTTCAAGCAGCAGAGTGATTTTATACTCTTAAAGAGGCAATTAATACTTCTGTATTGTTTTGTTCTCATCAGTTGGAGAATGGTCTGTGCTTTGGCAGAGGGCATTATTTATGGTGTAGCTTGCTACCGAGTGGGATTCTTTGCTGACCGATTGATGTCTTCTGACATGCCTGACACAGGAGGGACACAATACTGGAAAGAGAAAAGCAGCAAATAGTCCATCCTTTGAGAGTCACCAATCAGCAGCACAATCCCTCATCATTAGCATCAGTGCCACATTCTCTACAGCATCTAGTTTTGCCTGGAAGATAAATGTACAAGGGTGGGATTTTTTATACTATATTTAGGCAATTAATATTATATCAGCACATGTGTCTCTTCAGGACATGATCTAAAAAATGAACTCTGCTCTCTCCATTCACATTCACCGAAGCTCTCTTCCAGCTCACCTTCTGACAATATCGCAGGAATTCCTCTTTATTTCTGTTTACCGTCTGCAGTATAGATTCACTGCCATTTGATCCCCTGGCTATTCTTCCCATAATACTGAACACTGTTATCTACTGCTTGTAATGGTTCTGATCTTCTAATTGTTCTTCATCCATTAGCTGGTCAAACCGGAGTGAATTGTGGCCACTGCCGCTAGTATCTGACCCTTTTCATAGGAAATTCTCTCCCACCTTCTAGTGCCTGGAATCTTCCTAGGGAGCCTCAATCTCATCCTTTCATTGTTATCCTTATTCTGTCCACTTTCTGCTCCTCTGGCCCTTGAGATGCAAAGCAAAGACCTGTTTATTCCCTGCCAGAAGACCTGCTTCCTCTTTTCTGAGCTCACACGTACAGACGTGGCAGGCTCCCAGTTCCAGCGCCTTCCTCCCTGTTCCTTGCCTTCCATTTCTGTTAGTCAGCTGGAAGGATTTTCTGGGATCCGATCTCCCAGAAGAAAGCCTATATTTTCTCTGTATTTCACCTCAGAAATTGTCCCTTTTGTCTTCTTCAGCTATCCAAGATTTGCTTGGTGTCCTCAAGATTCTTCAACCTGGCCTATCTTTGGATGTTACCTTACTGCTATGAGCTCATCCAGCCAAGTCACAAGCACACACTCATGGTTCCACAGGAGGGATTGGAACAACAGATATCCCCTACTCCTGCTTGCACTAGTTCCTAAATAGACATGGAGATACTTTGTGATGGTGTTAATATTTCAAAACTGTTTGAAATAACCATCATAGGAAGATGATTTAAGCAGATATTTTCACAAATTGCATGGAGTTTATTTCACTTGAACTGTCACTTCTGTAATTTAAACCTTCAGCTTGCTGAACTCAGGTACCTTTTTTCTTTACATACAGCAAGGTCTTTCTGTCCCTGGATAGATCTCTTTCCTTCACCATCTTTCACTTAAATCTTTTCTTCTTTTCCTGACCAGCATATAAGCAAAAATATAGAACCACTGGATTAACAGTGAGACAGTCTATATTACTTTGCTGCCTTCTATGGAAATATTAAATACAGAGACAAATCTAAGATCGTAATTACATAGTAGCAAAAGAGTCAGTGCTTGAACTGACTACATTAATTAGACTTGCCAAATAATATTAGCTATTTTGCTAATATTTTAAAAAGAATTTTTTCTGTTGTCAAACTCATAATCCAGAGGAAAACTGTCCACTTAAAAACATCTACGTTATAAACCTTTATAAATGGGAAAACTGAAAACCTCATGCCCTGCAACTTGTTAATGTGATACCCTGGCATTACAGAGTGAAAATACTTTGACAGCTTTTTTTTCCCAGTGTAATGACTTGGTGCTTAAAAATGAATATTTTTCTACAACATGATCCCTCAGCTCCTAACAGAAGATTTCAGCTCATTTTACAATACATGAAGAAGCATCTTCCTTGTTATAATGTGACAATGGCACTACTGAGCACAACAATTTGAGCCTGAATGTGCCACTGCAAGACAGAAAAAATCTGAAGAGGCAATTCCACCTAGAACTATGCAGCAAATGCATAAGAAAGAGGAAGGAGAATGATTAAAGATGCATTAGTACAGTCTGACAAACAAGGCCCTCGACAAAAGAACCCTTGGTACTCTGGTAAAAGGGGAGCAGCAGAGATTATGTGAGTGAGACATAGCCAAGGAATCTGAGCAGGTCTGACGAAGTCTCACTAAAACACTTGAGATGAAAACGTGTCTGTTCAGACAAAGTAAATTCTAAACAATCTCACTATAAATCACTTCTGAAAACCTTTTTAAGTCTAGAAAAAAATGCTCTTTTCCTAATTACCCAGCTGAAGTATTAAATCTGGCACATGGAATAACCAAAACTATGTTACACATGACCCAAATACTTTCATTTCAAATAAACTAACATACAACAAATGGCTTCAATGCCTCATGCCAGCTCATAACACTCCACTTCTCCTGCAACTTGTGTGTTTGGTCTCAACTCCTGAACAGGAAAACCCAACCACAAACACCAGCAGTTAGTGGGATTTTGATTCAGCCCAGGTCAGACCCCTAATAATTAGTGTGCTTCAGAGAGAAGCAGCTGCTTGGATCTTTTCTTTTGGTATGGACTGATCGTGGCTTACAAAGTACCTTTAGAGAGACTGCCCCTAGGAAAATATAAGTAAGGCCATATCTGTATTTGACATTTTAAACCCCCTTTTTTAATCTCAGTTCTTCCATACACTATTTTCAAAAAATAAACACTACATTGAATCTCCTCTGCTAAACAGACTAAGACATTTTTTGTTTTGTAAAACTGCAGGAGAACCCATATGTGGCCTCATAAAATAACCTTTATCCAAGTGGCAGAGCATTACAAGCACCTGTGCATGGTTCCTAACATATTTGGTAGCAGCCTCATTACTGTTTGACAGCATTAAATGAAGTCTCTGGACTTCCAGAAAGGAATACATTAGTGATTGCTGAACCAAGTTAACCAGTTCTCCACAGTCTCGAAATTAAGACTTACTGTGATTCAAATTGGGAAAGACACCTGGTTTAAAAACGTAATCTGATGAGTTTCTACAAAGATCTAAAATACAATTTTAAAAAAACCCACATTTTACATCTGATTTGAGGTTTGCAGATTGCCACATTAAACTATCACTTGCTTTTGCGCAGTGCATGGAGCCTTCAGAACAGTAAAAAACACTTGTACACACAAGGATGGAATCATTCTATTTTAAAGAGAATGAAGTATTCTTTCAGCTTTTGTAGATCTGAAAATCTTCTTGCCCCTTCAGTAAATCAGCACTGTGCACAAAGCTGCACTGAGTGCTCCCCTCAGTACAGAGAGGCAGATCCATGCAGATTGCCAGCCCCAGTCATTAGTAAGTTCTGCATCATTTACTTGTGTTTCCTACAGAATTAGCTTGCAAAAAGCGTGGGAGATTTCAGGAGTGATGAACCACCACAACTCCCCTGGTTCTGCTGCGGTGGATGAGTGCCCAGCACCCTGGCATGTCTCACAGGGATGCATAACCAAACTGATCACAATATTCCTGAGGGAACTCTTCATTAAATCCTAGCCATTTATAACACTAACTCATTACAAGAAATAATTACCATAGCAACCACTGCACACCATGCATTTGCTGGCACCAACAGTGAGTCTTCTGTGGGGAGCAAGCAGGAGGGAAACAAGTCAAAACAAAAACTTCTACAGAGGTTTGGCATAGTCACCACTAGATTATGTTTCCCTGTATTTTATTTTAATCAAAAGACCATATCCTATATTGAGGTTACTGTTTCAAATAAGCAGCAAACATTTTAGAATTTAGAAATATGACATAGTATGTCAACATTTCACATGGCACTGTACTGAAGCCCTTTGGTGCTTTTACATCCAATAGCACTTTATGTACTACAGTCCTGATCTCCCTTAGAATGCCAAGGCAAGCTGGGCTGCAGCTGAAGATGTGAGGAACCTGGCTTTGTTTGGTTTTTTCCTTTTCCTCTCTCTCAGAGCACCAATGTAATTCCCATTTAAACCTAGACTCTTAAAAGACATTTAGTTGTGTTTAGTCCCAGTACCTTGGAGGACCCAATCACAGAAAACAGAATTTCCCATCCATAAAAATGGAAGTGGCACTGCCCTAACTGCTTCATTGCAAACATTCTGTAGACTGTGCCATCCTTAGATGCTCAGGACAGTGGAACCGCACAACAGATGATACAGACAGGTGTAGAACCAGCACCAAGAGGGTTGTACAAAGGACAGACCGGGGGAGTTCAGATCTAGACAAGATGTCTTCCCCAGTGTGAAAAACAGAAGCAGAGATGCTCTAGGGACAGTGCAGCTGCCTTAAACTACCCGAGCCAACATCTCCAGAGAATGCTTCATGCTGCTACAGGACTCACTGAGAGCTTTTTCACTGTCTCCCAAGGCCAAAATCTGTTTCTGCTGGTCAGGATTTCAAAGGCTGCAGGGCCAGCTGTGAAAGGCCGGACTCTGACACCTTGTGAGGTATCAACTGTGTCCACAGAGACCTAGACAATTTTAGCTAACCAGTTACGGTTCCATCTGTTGTTTTTAGTGCCTAGTTATCACAGAACAGGGAACGAGGCCTGGGACTTGTGAGGATGCCATTTATCATCTGCACAGAGGAGTGGAACTGTGCAGCTGAAGGTTGTCCAGCCAGTTCAAACACATTCTTACACTTTGCAATTGTGAGGCTTAGCAAAATAACTCTGGAGTTTCTGGCCTCTTAAGGCCTGGAAAAGTGAGTTCCATTGGGAAGTTTTATAATATCAATTACAGATTTCAAAGAGCAGTAAGGCAAAAGGTTCTGCCCCCTTCTGAGCTCCTCCCATTTGTTAAGCTTTCCCTTCCTTTCTACAGGAAAAAAATCGCTATTATTTTACTTTACAGGATTAAAAAAAGCAAGAAAGTGAAACCCTGGGGGCTGGGAGACTTGGACTTTAAAGGACTCTGTAATGAACTGTTTCATGGTAGTTAATCACTTTAATCGTGCTTCCTTTCCTCAATAAAAGTTTCCCTGTCTGTACTCTCCAAGTGATCTCCAATCCTTCTCTAATACAATGCCCAGAGGGTTAGAGTGTGTTCCAGCTCTGGAACATTGGCCTGAGCAAAGGGCAAAAATCCCTTACTCTTCTGGCTGATTTTTTCTGAATTCATTCCAGAATTACCACCACATTTTAACTCTAGTACCATGCAGAACATGTTTTTACTATCAGTTACAACAGGCTCTTACTGTATTGTTCTTCAGTCATTAGACTTCCCTTTTATATCTGGGTTTATAGTTACATTTCACAAATGTATTATTTTTTTTAAATTTTGGATGAAAACTGGATTTCTTTCATGACTGTAACTCTTTCTATTTTGGAAAAATAAGCTTGGGATAAAAAGACAGAGATAAGGATTTGAGACCCACTCCAGTGATTTGGGGAAATGGGAGAAAGAAAGGAGAAAATGTCTTACTAGTTTTATATTCTATTTTGCTGCCAAAGGAGAGGAGAGTCTCATTTAACTACTGTGTGCACCTACACAAATCTGATCAGCGGTGCTTTTCTGTAATGGGAACGAGGGATTCCTGTTAGTAGTGGGGGCTTCTGCCTGACTCCCCTTCTGCAGTGCTTGGTTTGTACACAATATGAAGCGTGAGCTTTCAGGTGTTCCTCAGCATTAACAGATTATTAACACTATGTCTGTTTAAGTCTGTGATTATCTGAGATGTTCCTATTTTTAAAATAGTTCTTTTAAACTATGTCTGTCTTCAGTCCTATTTTGAATACATCTTTAGGTTTATTATCCCATTGGAATAAGTGCATCTCTTGCCCACATTGAAAAGAAGCCATTTCCCTCCAAACACTGTAAAACATCTGTTCACATAGAAATAAACACTGAAACTTAGAGCAATGTCTTCGCCTCCACAACCTTTCCTCCCCCCACATTTGCTTCTTGAGAACTACTAACAATAAATGTAAAAGTAATCCTAGTTTTTATTTGAAGCTATCTCGGCTTTAAAAGAACCTTCCAAAAATGATTGAGGCTATGATTTAAACCCATAGGTAACCCCTGAAATCTGCTTTGAATAGCAACAAATGCCTAACAATATCTTGAGCGATTGTAGCAAAGAAATCTAATCTCTGAACTCCTAAAGGTCAAGATTTACTGCCTGGTAACATGGCTCAAGTGTAAATGCTCTGTAATGCTACAGCAGGTGATTGCTTTGCTCTCTAGACAGTGTCAATTTTGCCCAAGTAGCAGCAGATGTGTCTAGCATTAAGCCAGAATGGTGTCAAGGGCCCTTCTTGAACAGAACTGCTTCTCAGAGAAACTGGTCCTAAAGCCCTAGTCTATTAAGACCATACCCAAAAGACAGACATTTAAAACTTAAAGGATGCTGGAGAATCAAGGTGCTTTAGAGCTCTAATGTTTCACAGTCTGATATCCTGGGAGAAGAAATTCTCTTGTGATACAAATGCACATCCTCAAATCACAGAAGCCTGCCAGTGTAGCTAAAGTAACTTACACCAGAAAAGTATTTGGCTCTGAATATTCTTCATTCCAAACTTCTTCCTCCTGAATTTCCTCAGTGAGGTGCTGCTGTGGTGTCATAGTTAATGTCACAGTGCTCCCACACAGGGTAGTCCTGCCTCCCCTGGCTCTTTATGCCATTTATACCCAGTACCTATGGCAGCTATGAAATCCTACCCTAAAACTACTTTTTGAAATCAGTTATTATTGTTCTGACCTCTCCAAGCTACAAAGACACAAAAATCAATTACTTCATTACATTAGATATTGCCTATTTTGTTATGATATGTTCTAAGTCCAAGAATAAGAAGATAGGGAAAGCACATTCCATTTGCAAATAAAGAGCTGTAATCAGTCTGCAGAGGATCTAGTGCCCTTTAGTTCTACTTATGTAAAAGAAGCAAAGCAAAATGATTCCAAAAGCAACAGTGGAAGTTCCTCACACACTTTCCCATATCATACTCCAACACTTGTAGCTGCAGGCTGAACCCTTTCACAGCAGAACTTTTATCCAGCTGTTGATAGCCCTTCCCACCTTGGTGATGCTGGGCACAGATAGGCCAAAGGCCTCAGGAAAACAAAACAGGCCCCTGGTATTTCTCATGTCTGCAATATCTAAAAAATATTCATAGAGGAGTTTAGGACAGCTTGAGAGCCAGCTAAAACCAAGGACAGCATTCCCTGAGAGTCTGAATTTGGTCTTACTTGCATTTCAAAACAGGTCAGTGAACAGAGGGAATGCAGGTTTTATTCCCAGGATGTTGCTGAGGACAAGTTTTCCTTCCATGCCTTGGTGCGGACAGATGATACTTCCAAAGGAGATGATACTAAATGCCTTTACCTGAGCTGAACAGCATAGAAACAACTTGACTGTCAAAATGGAACTTAGCCTGTTGAACAGGAATTTAAGTGGAATATTTTCTACTTGTTACAGAGTTTAAATCACCCTGGATAATTTGAGATTTTCTGGTTTTCCTCCAAGAATATTTAGAAAAGGTTTTCATAGGATTCAAACATGATCAATAAATATTTTGAGAGCTGTATAATTACACGAAGTGTATTCCAGCAAATCAGTTAGCCCATTCTGTGATTTCAGCCAGTTGAGAATTCTTTGCACTTCCGTAATACAGTTTCTTAGGTGGGGGTGCTTTGTACTGACTTGGCATACACACACTTCACATCTGTAACTTATAGCTGTAGATATTTAAGATACCTGGTAGGCTTTTCCACACCAGTTTTACATGCAAATCAGTGTTACAGTGACTGAGGTCTTTACAGAAACATTGTTTCTGCAAGTCTGGAGCTTGATTTCAGGCTTCCCAAGAGCAGAAAATAGTCTCTCTCTCAAATTAAACTTTTAATGGAGGGCAGTAAGCAGCCTTTAGAAAAAGCTCTGACAGACTCAGGCTCTGTTTATGTGCAGAAGTCATACTGGGACAACTTTAAAAAATCAATGTAAAATCCTAGTGCAAACAACAGAGTTTAAAATTAATTACGTTGGCTGAGCTTCTGGCTGTAAATCATACGAGTAATTTCACTAGAGCTACCAGAGTAGGCATTCCTGCCAGACCTCACTGGGAGCTTACTCACCTATATCATTTGAAGTAATCCTTTTGAGGTCTTATTTATGGATGCATGGAAAGCACAATGCCATCCAGCCCCACGCTGGGCGTGCTGTCATTAAGCACTGAATGGCAGCAAATGCAATTTAACTTCTCTGAACAGCATCATTTGGAATAGTCCCAGGAAAACCCAGCATAAAACTAATTTCTAGCTGCATCAGATATGTAAGTATTTACAGAGCTCTTTGTAAACATACTGCAATTAAAAACATTTGATAGAGAGCAAACCCACTTTACCATATGGCAAATCATCATCAGTTAAGGCAAGAGAGCCTTAGTGTCTGACAAAGAGGGCAAGGGAGACAGACTGTAAATTCCAGAGATTTGACAGAAAAGGGGCCCCCAAAATAGCTTATCCATGTTGGAATTATGAAGATGACATAGAAAAAGTAGCCCCAGGCCTCAAATCTTTGCCATAGGATACAAAGACACCTGTAAAAATCCCTGGGCAGGACCAACATATCTTACATGAAAAATAATTGCTTCAAACAGCAGGAAGTGTGAGGTGCAGCATTATCCCAGAATATCACAACCTGTTAGTGCTGTCAAGAACTGCATCAGGAGATTCATTTTCATCTACACTAGGCTTTCTCTGGAGTTAAAAATTCACATGCAAAGTCACCATGGAGGGGAAAGGCTGACAGTAGAATGGAAAATATAACTGATTCCTACAGCAAAACTTTTGGAGTCCTCCTTCAGGATACATACGGTACAAGGTAATAAAAAGATGACTCCGAAGATTTAACCAAACTCTTGAAATTGCTCAGAAACACAGACTTTTCAGAACAAAGTATAGATCTGATTTTTTTTTTTTTAAAGACAGAAATTTGATGTGGCAGCTTAAAGAAAATAAATATTCCTCTTCATTTGCTACCAAGTTTTGTACTGGAGCCCCCTGTTGTGTGATCCTAGTTTTTCAAATCAGGTCTCATCCAAGTTCAAGAACTGGACCAGGCAGGGCCTAATCCAACAGAGGGAGAAGCCGCCTCGCTTCATCCCCACACCGGCCCACTCCGTGGAATTTGTGAGTCTGCAGGGAAGCACGTCTGAGTGCACTTGGAATGAGGCTTGGCACAGCCAAGAACACCCCTTCCAGAAGCCCAGCTTAGAACCTGCAGTGATCCTGGTGATCAGAAGTACCTGTACAGAGTCCATTTTTAATGTAACTTTTACAGGATGTCAGAGTTGTCAAATGGCTCAGAAACACCTGAGTAGTCTTCAGTGGATTAAATGTTTTCATAACAGGTTGAAGTTGAGTGACATTTTAAAGCATCAATTTGTCCTAAGTGAACCAATATGCAAAACTAATGAGATCATAAATTTTTCCTCCAGTTAATGTACTAGGAGGAGGATGGAGAGCAGGGAGAGTCAGGAAGATGAGAGGCTGCCCAAACTCATGGACTTGATTAAAATAATTTAATCTGCAACAAAGAATAAGACCCACAGAAGCAGAGCCATTATTCTCTGGGCTACAGTATCCCCACTGAGAATAGAGCCTTCACATGCTCTGCCTGCCCAGGGTCCAGACTAACCCAGTGCTTTTAAAGTTATTGCAAGAAACTGAAACATGGAGTTGTTTAACAAGAAAGCCGCATGTCTTTTTTTAAAGGTTCAGTAAAATAATGTGCTGCTGTCACAATCCAATAACTGCAATTTTCTGTGTATCATCTTTGTAAAGCCATAGGGACCGTCTGGGAATGGCTGTCTCTGCAGCAGGGCTGACAGGTTACACACGTGGGCACCACCTGAATTGCTGCTCCTACAACCACAGCAGTGACAGAACTGCAGGCAGACACAGGAGAAACCCATTCAGAGAGCAGCTTCAGCTAGTGTGTTAGTTACAGTAACCACACCTATCAGAGCATGAGATCATCTCTGCCAAAATTCTTGCTGGTTTTAGTCCTTGCAACTCTCATTTGAGATGAATGTGATTCTTATTCTCCAACCAAAGGTATTGTTTTGATTATGTGTACATACACAGACCAACTTACCAAAATTAAACCTATGCATATTAAATTGCTTATTATCAAAATGCTTTTCTTTAAAAATAGTATTTTATCTTAGTAAAAAACTACCTACTTGCAAACTAACTGCTTATTTCAAAATTCAGGTTCAGTAAGCCTAAATCTTGTCACATTTGTGAAAAGACATCCACCAAAATCCTTTCTTTTCCTGGGGCAAAAGTACCAAGCACTGCCACAAGACTCGCAGCTGCCAGGTGAGGAATGGACTGGCGTTGCACAAGGTGTGTTGCAGTGGCTGGGAGACAGGCACATGCAGGCTATTAATGATCTCTGTGCCTTGTAGGTTAGCTTGGAAACTCAGCAGCCCCTGGAAACTCTGAGTGTCCAAGTTGGGACTTACTTTACTCATTTAGGGGTTCCTCCCATCTCACCAGTCTTGGTATAGGGTAAATCTCAAGTGTGATGCAGTTGTGGTGTTATTCACACGCTTGGGGAGGATGATCAGGTTTTTGGTTCACCGGGACTTCAGACGTGTGCAAGATAAACACAAGATGAGTGAATTCCATGTTTGTTTGAAAGTAAATCCAGTTTCCCCAAGTATTTCAGTGTAGGCTCATGCAATTAAAGTGGAAACAGTCCCATTTACTTACTGCAACATCTTTTTGCACTTCTTCCTTAGGGACAGTCAAAGTAGCAAGTCACAAAGAAGCAGGAATTCCCAACCAACCTGAACTGAATACTTAGACCTGTAAGTCTGATCACAAGAATTGCTTTTCTGAATCCACTTCACCAGATCTGTAACACCTCCTGTGTTTCTTGTATTTCCCTACCAATTTCTTCTTTACTTTTCATAGCTCTGAAAGAACACTACACAGCTCTCTCTTTAGCTGCTGCTTCTTTCCCTGTTGGTTAACAATGCTCTGAGTTTACTTACACAACAAGGTTACACACAAATTCATAATTAAGACAGAGAAAAGAAAGTCCACTCCCTGGCAGGCAATCTCAGAGCACAGGAAACAAGTACAGCCCCAGATTCTTTTGTGAATTCTGCTAAATGGGATACTGCAAGATTTTCAAATCTAAGCTCCAACCTCTGTGTCTCAAAGCCTATTTTTTTCTTTTAAAAAAACATGACATTTGCATTTTTTTCATAGTGAAGTTTGTTTTCAGAGGATTGAGAAACACAAGGTCGTCAGCCTTCAGCAATGTGGGCAAAGTTCTTAAGAGATAAAGTTGAGGCAATAATGGTAAGGAAACAAGACTTTCCAGGGGGTAAAGGCAGATTATAACATACTGCTGATGATGGATGATATCTGTTAGCCTTCACTTTCCCCATCACCCGACAGATATGATTTCACATTCTCCCCTTGTCAAAGGGGACAATTCTTACCTTAAACATACGTTTTCCCTGATAACACCTAAATTCTTACATTGTTCACCTGCAGATCATCTCTTGCCTTGTGTTGTGCACCACTGGCTATTAAGGATTGAAAGGAGACCAACCTATTTCTATTATATCCTTGGATTTGAATTACAGAAGTGTTGTAACTCCCAGCATGTGACCACAACTGAAATGAGCTAGTCCTTAATTAAACAGAGGTTGAAGCTCATTGTTTAATTAAACAGATGTAAGTGCCTAATCATTCAACTATTCCAAGCATACACTGCATATCATTTAATCTCACCACCCACACGATAAAGGCACAGCTCTAAGATTTCACTGCAATCAAACTATTTCAAATAAGCCAGTCTGTGCTTTCAACAGAAAAAGAAATTCCCAACCACTGGATAAGCAGGTAAAAGAAGAATGAATGTGAATTTCCTGAGAGAGCCATTTCCTGTAAAGCGTGTGTGAAATGAGATTCTCTCTATGGAGCAGAAAATGGCCCTGCAGCACACCCACACCTCTTGAATTTTCAGACATACAGAGGCCACACTATGAAAGGCTTTACAACACCATGTAAGCCTTTCAAACAACACTCCTGCAACGTGTAGGGTACTTTGCCCTTGTTTGGCAAAGAGGATGGATTTTCCTCAGAAAGCTTGGGTTGGGTGTGTGCACATCCAGGCAATGATTCAATGATCTACGAGAGGAACCGACCTAAAATGCTACAGACTCTGCCTTGCGTGTTCCAGGAGAGACGTCTGACATCAGACGAGGGAAATACTTTCCTACTGATCTTTTTTGTGTAGCAGTCATAAGATTGCTGCTTTCTGGAGCAAAAATTTATCTGAAAGGAGTTTGTTGCATGGAGGGAAAATCAAGACTGGTAGGTTGGGCAGTTGGCTTTTCACCCAAACCTAACAGATCTCATTGCTTACAAGGAGAACAGATGGAAAGAGATTGACAGATTTCTCCAGATTCCTCAAGCCACCTGGCAAAACTAGGATGGATTCCAGCATGGATTAAAAAACACGGACAGGGAGTTAGATTTATAATATTTAGCAGTGAAAGGAGCCTAAGACATAAGCAGAGAAGCTGTAGGTACATTCCATGTTTGACAGGAGAGTCATGACGAAAGGAGCCTCTTGACTGTGTCCAACCACTTGTTTCTGTCCCTTGTGCCAGTGGCTACTGTCCTCTCAGGCTGCGCTGTGGCGTGCACTGAGGGTGGCAGTGTGACAGAGTAGCCCCTTGCGTCCCTCATCCTGTAATTTCAATGTCAAACCTGTGGTGCCGGCTGATATCCCAACACAAGAGCATTTGTTAGCTGGATCAGGTTTGGCTGAAAATAAAAGTCACTTTTCAGACCAGTAAAGCACAGGGAAGGTGAAAGGATGAGGAAGGTTTTAGGGATTGAGTTGGTTTCTTAGTTTTGTAAAATAAAGCAGGCAGACTTAAGAATGTACATCAGATTCTTTTTATTGCTATTATTTCAAGTAGCAGCTAATTTTTAGTGATTTAAAAGTGAACAGTCAAGTTAATTTCTGTAGTGTGATTCAGAGGACAGAGGAGACAGCAGCCTCACCATAGCAGGAACAAGAGGCAAGAGTAGAAGAAAAAGAACTTCTCAGATGAGCTTTTCCAAAGGCTTCATAATGCAGACCTGCCAGTACCCAGCTTGACCTGAAGACTCAGGTTCTTGCAGCCAGGAAAACCCTAAGTGTTAACTATGAGATAAGTGTGGACTGTTCACTGTTTCCTTACTGGGGAGGCAGGACCAGACCTTTCCAAGGGAACAGCAGTCACCTATTTGTAGTATCAAGCCATGGCCTGACACGGCCTGGATGTCTCAACAATCCAGTAGTGAGCAAAACAGGCAGCCCCCACCGAGGAGAATGTGCAAGCATTTATCACACCTGCAAGGAGGGAGCCCTTTATGCTCTTATTGCCCAGATAAGCAGCCCAGGCTTCAGCCCTTACAAGTGTCTGAAAATTGTCTGAACTTTTACAGATACCCAGCTATGAAGTCAATTACTGAAAAAGGACAAGACACACTTGCAGCAATTACGTTTCCAAAACCACACATCAGGTGGGAAATAAAAATATGGAAACTGTACATGGGGGAGAATCAAAGACATTTGAAAACAAATTGTTCTAGCTCAGCTTTTCTGTTCCTCAGTAGTAACAGGGTCACACTTGCAGGCATGAGTCTATCCACAAGAGACCAAATAATTTTGAATAGGTTTCAAAGTGAATACTACAATGCAATCATATAGGTTTTCTTTCCCATATGTATTGCTTTCATAGGGAAAAAAGGTACCAGGTAAGAATTATTCCACAATGGCAAATTTACAGGCTTTGTAATGGGGTTTTTTGTGCAGACTGTAAAGTAAGAAGAAAAACAGAAATTTAAACTTCCTATCAGCCACGGCTAACAAATTACCATGTGCTGCCGGTAATGTTGCAAAGTGACAGGATTCCTGTTGTTAAACTTGATGAGCAGCAGCATCGCCAAGGAACATGTAACAACCAGTGAACTTTCCACAAAGACAGTTTGCTTCCCATAGATCTCCATACATAACCTTTACTGGTCTCAGTAGGATCATTACATCCATTAGACTGTGGACTCAGCACTGCTTTAGCTCTTAAGTTAATACAACTGAGACTTTTTTTTACTTTCCTATTGGGAAGTAGCATATGCAATTTTAGTGATTTCTTAGATCATTCTATAAGTAAATCAAATATTCTTTCAAGCCTAGTTATCAAAATTGTGTCCTTTGATACTACATCCTCCATCAAACTGCAGTAATCCAGATCAACACATTTTAAACCTCCACTATCTCTCCTAATATCATTCTAGCAGATAGAGTAATTAAATTTGTACATTTTTTTTAAGTCCTACTCAATAAATCTGAATAAATTAACAACGCATTACTAAGGCTGCTACATTAAATTTGCATAGTGCATTTAATGAATATGCAACTGCAAGTGAAAAGGTCTGCTACTGTGAACCTTCCACATTAGCATAACTACTTCCAGCATGTTTCTTAAATAATGCACTCATTTGCACATCACTGACTTGGCTAATTCTGACTTCAGTCAGGGTAGCCTTGTAATTAAGACTCTTGCTTTAATTTTTAATGAAGTTTATGTTACATCAATCCTGACAGTAATGAGGGGACATGGAAACAAAAAGGCTGCTAATAATTAAATTCACAAACCAGTTTGAGGGATAATAATTCCTGAGGAGAAATTACATGACTAATTATTAATTAAATATTCATACTATTGCAGGGCCATCTCCCTTAACTGCTCCTTCTTGTTGGTAATAATGCTGAGATGTGGATGCCTCCTGCAACCATTCTGATTTTAAGGTCTTTGGTTAATTTTAGTGCACCATTAATCAATATGACACAAAAAATAAAATTGCTTTAATTGGTATCACTTTATTGTTTCTAAATATTACTACAGTTGGTTTAGTTGTGTAGAATTAATCTAGTTAGTCGGTGCCCATTTTATGGCAACATAAATCCAGTTTATATCCATAAACTTCTAATGGCAGGACAACTTGACCTTTTTTTGTAACATTACTGTTTACAGATAATTACACCAACTCTTTAAAAGGTTGTTTAATAGCTTTGCATTCATCATAGTAAAATGAAAAACATGCATATTATTTAACTCCAGACTGTTCTAAGAAGGTCTCAAAGACCCTAATTTACCCCTGCTGAAAAGTAAGCACTATTAATTTGTGTATTTTTAAGAAATCTATGAGAGCTTTTCCTCAAATGCGTGCAAACAGATCAAAAGTGTTTGTGTATGGATCTCTATTCATCTTTCACACGTTTTAGATGACACATAGAATAACAGCCCTTCAATGACATCTTTCACAGAAAGATGTAGCTTTTCTATCACACAGGTCTTGAATTGATGGTTTTCCAATCTCTCATACACAAATACCATAAATTCACATAGGAATTAGCCTGATTAATCCCAATTTATGTCAACATTTCTATCAGCCAGGATTCCACTTACTGCAAGTGCCATAATAAACCTTTAGGATTACATGTTTACTAAAAGAAGTCCTGTTTGTAGGAAAGTTTAGCAGGAGGAAAGAAATTCCTTAAATGAAGCTTATTAGTCACCAAACTCGGTTGGACTATGAATTTGTTTTAAAGTGTATGTTAGTGCTTTAAAGAGAGAGTATTTTGCATAGGATAAAATTGATTCTCTAATTATTAAAAAGACATAAAGCATGTCCTTTTATCCTGAAGGGGCATTTGGAAATTCTGAACCAGGGCAAACATTTCATTTTTCTAATAATTCAAACCAGTTGATTCATCAAAGTGAAGCAAGTCCATCACCATACATGGGGCAATGATTCCCTTTAGCAAGCGCTTGTCACATTACTACAATCTGACAGGTTTGTAGGGCATTATTACTAGCTCTGATTTGTACCACTCTATCCCTTTTACTAAATCTTAAAAATCTTTTTAACTTTTCTTTTTTCCTCTACTCTCTTAAACTAACACCTGAAGGCAATTTAAATATACCACTCCATAATGAAATAGCACTTTCATTCTCTCTAGAATTAAGATGTCATTATCAACCATCTGTTCCTGGTCCTGCTCTCTATTTCTTCCATCAAAGAAATAGTTCCAGGCATGAAACACCTCATTGGAGCAACAATCACCTGAAACTGCTGGAGTGCTGCGATATGAGGATGGACCTGGCTTGCAGGAGAAATAGCAATTGAAGCAACTTCTACAGGTAACTTGGTGTCACTTTCTGCAGCAGGTGAGGAGAATTCCTGTTGGGTCTTTCTCCCCATTCCCTGTCTCTAAAAGCAGCACTGCATTGCTATCTGTGCTCCTGAGAGTGCAATATCAGGAACGCAGGACAAAAGGCACCTGAAGTGTCCTTAGGTCAAAGCCCCAGTTTAAGGGCTGAAGATACAGGGCTCATACGGAGCCATCTCAGTGGAATTCCGTGGATTCTGAAGTAGGATTCAGTGGCAGCAGTCAGAAAAGCACAACTGCAGCTGTGCTTCTCTGAACATCACCAGCACTTTTACAGTTTTACACACACAAGCTGTGTGTAGAATTTGACATGATTTGCTTTCACAAATCTAACATCCTTCTGCAGCAGGATAACCATTGTGTGGGAGGGAGAATCAAAGAGAAAAAGCAAACTTCATGGGTTGAGATAAGAATGCCTTACTAACTAAAATAAAATAGAATATAATAATCATAACCAAAAGAGGGCTAGAGAGAAATGAAACCCAAGAGAAAGAGCTGATGTATGGAACAGTCGCTCACCACCCACTGACACTCAGCCTGTCTCTGTGCAGCGATCGGCACTCCCCAGTGTGTGTGTGTGACACTCCACACCTTGGGACATCCCTTTGACCAGTTCAGATCAGCTCTCCCAGCTGTGCCCCCACCCAGCAACTTGTGTACCTGCTCGCTGGCGGATCATGAGGCACTGGGAAGTCCTTGATTTAGTGTAGATGTGACTTAGCAACAACTAAAACATCTGTGTGTATTACTCTTGTACTGAATCCAAAGCACAGCACTCTACCAGCCACCAAGAAGAAAATTCATTCTATATGAGCCAAAAGCAGGACAAGAGTGAACTCTAAAATTAGTAGAAAACCATCTTGAGAGCAATTCCTGGTGTTGCAGTGTCAAACTCCACTGTCAGATTGGGCTCTGCACGCTTCCATCCTGCATTAGTATCAATCCATACTTTCACTGCTGACTTGCATGTGAAGAGAGGACACCTATAAATCTACTGCAGGTGGGAAGGACTGTGAATATTCTCAAGGAATAGAATTCCAAGTAATCTTGCCAGACAAGAAACATGTAGACTAAATGGAGATAAGCCCAGTGGAAGACAACCAGATAAAACATAACATTAGAGCAAGCAAATGCCATTGGGAAAAACTGCAACAACTGGGGTTCTGTTTGTCCCATGGAAGAGGTTTCTCACACAAGAGTTATTAAGGCTGCTACTAAGGAAATGATTTCTCCCCACATCCATGATGATGGTAATAAGAAAAACTAGTCATGTACTTCAGCAGGAAAATTAAATATTAGCATTAGCACTGGAATATGTTGTGCATCTTAATTATCTAGGTTTAAGAACAGTGTAGACAAAAATCAGTCAGGAATGACTTCTGTAGGGCTGATCCAGACTTAGGAGAGAAGACAAGCTACATGTCTTCTTTGGGTATGCCAGTCCTGATTCCTGAATTAATTCCATCTTTTGCAAAAGCTGTGGTTATAAATGTGTCTGTGCACTACACCTACAAATCCCTCCTCTACTCAAAATACATATGTTTTCAAATACCCTTGTGATTTTTTTGGAACAGGTTTGGCTTAAACTGTAAAAAAAAAAAAGTTTCAGCTGACATTTTTTCTCCAGCTAATTGTATTTTCATGAAAAGAAATATTTTAAAATAAGAAGATGCAAATATTCAATTTTGACAAGGTTTGTTTGGTTTGCTTTTTGGTTGGTTTTTTGTTTTTTTTTTTTTTAATTTGTTTCTTTCTTTTTGTTATGGTTTTTTTTATTTAGAGGTCTCTTCTCCCAAGCATACCTCCATTAAAAAGAACACAGCTTTTGGAAAAAACATTTCCACAGAAATACGTTCCAACACACGGAACATTTACTACAAGATTTTTAACACCCTGTACTAAAATTAGTCATTCTTTGTTTTGCACAAAAAATACTGTAACTGAAATCTATTACTGATTTCATAATGAATTAATTCTTAGACATGGACCCAAGATGAATTCTCCCAGTGTGGGAAGGTACTGACCTGATCCTATATGAAAGCAACAGCAAGAATTAAGACAGTAGATAGGATCCTCTGAAAACTATTTGGCAAGTGAATAATTATTTTATTATATTTCTTTTAAAGAACAATTCAGTAAGAATGATAGGCTGAAAATATTTAAGTAGCAGGATGGTTTTTAAATTGAAAGACAGTCTCTAACCAGCTGGTTTTAGGCACAAACCGGCATAGCTTTCATAAAAAGCAGCAAATGCAGATGGCTACTAGCACTGAGGAGCACAAGTGGAGTGTTAACAGTATGAGCTGCAGAGTGACAGAGTGGGATAATCATAGTATTGTAAATCTGATGAAAGAAATGGCACATGGTACAGAAAATCGGCATCCAAACAATGCCATTTCAGCAATCAGCCCCTTCAAACACCACCCCTCTCATGAAATAATTCCATATAAAAGAAGCTTTTTATATGTTCATTTTTCAGCAGCCACCATGTCCGTAAAGCTCCCATATTGCCGTTCAGTCCTGCAGGCTGCCAGCATTTCCTAGAGGGAAGTGGCCTCAGCCTCGTTGTGAACCATCAGCAGCTACAGCATTCTGACCAACCACCTGTGGGAGCAGGGGCTCCAAGCCAGTGAGCCTGAGAGTGCTTCCAAAAGGAAATCGGTTTGAACCTGAGTGTCCCCTCATGCATTTCACTTCTACAACTGCTCAATTTGGACAGTACCCTAAAAAGCAGAAAAGGATGTGAGGGAACAACCATAGTTGAAAATCTGTGCACAGCTCTTTTAGGAATATACAGACTCAAATTTAACATATGGACAAAATAGTCTGAAGAAATGAGATGGAATTTTAGCATACAGAATTCAATAAAATTTCATAGCTAATAGGTTAGCGTGACCTATCCACCTAATATGATGTATACTGAGATGCCTAAATAATGCCTCATTCCCCTTATTCCCCTTGACAGTCCCCCTGCAAAAGCCTACACTCCATCACACTGAGCAGCCTGCCCAGGTGGTTTAGTGTTTTAAGACACACAGGTGATTTTGGAGATATTTGAACCATATCAATGCACATTGATTAGTCAATGTCTAATCTGCAGAAAGAATATGTAATTTACCTACTAAAAAGAAAATGTTCAGGCAAAAATCCCTGTGTTGGTTCTCCTGCACTATTCAGCAAAATTTGAGTGCATTCACTAGCGGTACAGAGGCTTAATACAGATTTGAAGTCAACACTCTGTTCTACTTTTAGGCAGGGGTCAAGTGAGAGAATATTTCTAAGGTAGGCTGGGCACCAACACTGCCACTCATTTCCTCCGTTGGATTCCCAGCATAAACAAGAGGCAATGCAAAGGGACTCCAGCAATGCCAGACAGCACCAGCCCTATCCCCAAAGCCCAGCTGCACTGCTTTTGTCTGGGATCATTTTCTTCACAGCAGCCCACACGGTGCTGGTCTGTGCTTGCCACCAACCAGTGCTGATATCACACAGATGTTTTAGCTGCTGCTAAGCAGGGCTTACACAGCGTCCAGGCTTTCTCCATTTCTCATTGTGCCCCTGCAGTGAGGAGGCTGGGGGTGGGCAGGAGGCTGGGAGGGGACACAGCCAGGACAGCTGACCCCAGCTGTACTCTACAACATCATGCTCAGCAGCAAAACTGGGGCAAAGAAGGAGGCGGGGGAACTTTCAGAGTGATGGCACCTTGTTCCCAGGTAGCTGCTGCATGTGAAGACACTCAACTCCCCTGGAAACAGCTAAACATTTGCCTGCTGACAGGAAGTAGTGAATGGATTCTTTACTTTGTGTTGCTTGCTTGGGCAGCTTTTACTTGACCTATTACATTGTCTTTATCTCAACCCACAAATGCTCTCACTTTTGTCCTTCTGATTTACTCCCTCACCCTAGTGGGGGTGCAGGGGCTGTGGGTGCCAGGCTGTCTGCTGGGACAGTGCCATCAGTCAGCACAAATCTGGGGTCTGGCCATGCACAAGGCTACTTTTAGCCTGCTGGGGTCCATAGATAGCAGTGTAGCACAGCAGGCTGATCAGGATTTTCAATCTGCATTTGAAGAACTCCAGTCCATCCCTCCATACACCAATGCCAAGACTTTTAACCCCCAATACACCAACTTCAGATGGCACAGTCCATTCCTCCTTCTTACTGGCATAAAATCGAATCATGCAGCAGTTCATTTTCTCACTCTACAGAACAGTGCAGAAAGCATAGGGTGTCCCAAACTTCTCCTCTGCCATAATCTGGGTCCTTAGCAAGAATAAAATAATACTCCCCATCAGCCTCTTTGCTCATCTCAGACCCTGATACTGTCTGATAATGATAATTCAGTTTCTACTAATGACTAATTTCACAGTAATTTGTTATTAGGATCTAATAGGTTAAACACCTAATGACAAAGAGTGCAGGTTTACTCACATAGTGTCTTCCCATTATTTAAAATCCACAATTTCAGTGAGCATTCTCAACATTTAATTTATTTCTCAAAATTGGAACAAAAAAATGATCCCAGGATCAGTGCAATGAGAGCTCTAAATCCACACAAGGAACTCATGGTTTCCAAGGGGACCCACATTAGTAGAGAAACCTGTTTGTAGCCTGCAAGATGCAGATACTATTTTGTAAGTATAGTTTGATTTTTACTTTTTCAATCAGCAGAGCAGAATTTTCATAATACTTTCTGTGAACTCAGTTTGAGTTTTGTTTTTTATAATTACAGCAACAACGCAATGATGGGAATTTCTTTTACCCTTCAACATCATGAACTAGTCAGATGAGAACTTTGTATTGCATAATACATGATGCCCTGCCTTACATGTGATATGCTTTACAAAAATCTTAGTCTAATTGTGAAAGACTACTGTTACAAAATATTCTCATCACTGGCGTGTTTAATTGAGCTCCTGAGAGGCAGTATCAGTAAGACTTAGGGATAAATAACTGGTAGTCCCATTGGTCTCACCAAGAATCCATTGATGTTTCATAAATCCTAGTCAGTACAAATCTAATTGAGTTACCATGCTGAATTAGCTTACATCTAAATGGCATTCATGTCTACAAATGGAATAATTAGAGGCTAGAAAATGGGATATATGAAGTGCTATCCCAAGTGACAACAGCAAGACATTTGTATTCATTCAATCAACTGCTTTAAAAAAGCAGATGCAATACTTGATTTGGGGTTGATGACAAGACAGTGTTATTGAGTCTAGCAATGATATTAGACAGAGAATGTTAACTGCTTCTTCATATCTATCTATTTATATTTATTCTAAGAGATTCTTCACTTTGATTCTTTCAGATTTTGCTTTAGGATACAAAGTCATTACATGACTACCATGACTACATACTCCCTATTTTATATCTAGGGTAAAGAAATCAGCTACACTCATTAGCGCTCTTCCTTCCACTACTAGAATTCTAAGATGAATAGAAAATAAATCAATAAATAACAGGGCTTCAAACAGAACTTTCAAAGCAACTAATATTTTTAGCCTCAGTATTGAAGGAGTCTTTTTAGACAGAATAAAGCATATAGGACTGTTCATTTTGTCACCTTGCTTAGCCACTTTGTTCTGTGTACTAAATTAAATAAAATACTGTTACACTCCCACTGGAGTCCGGTGTCACCCTGCCAGTGATCCCCTGCATTACACAATGACATTTATCAGATGCCACTAGTTGGCTCATTCAGGCTTAGTTAAATACCATCTGTTTTTTTCAGGGCAAATATAAAACATGGCTATCTCAAATTGTATATAAAACCTATTAAATTAGGATGAATCTTTGCAATGCTAGATAACAGATTCCTTTAATTCAGAAAGTAGTCTAATTTGCATGCATATTTTATTTATTACACCAATTAAGTTTTGCAAATAGTTTGCAATGAGGTCCCTATGACCTAATAATTCACAATTACTCCTGGGATATCCTGCCCACTTTAGCACGTTTTGAATAATATTGCTATCTCCTTGAGAAAAATAATGCATTTTTTACATGATGAATTTATTAAGAGTGCACACACCTCTTTCTTAACCAATTTTACTCTAGACAGGGTTACTGGAGCTACTTCATAGACCTTTGTCGTGTTGGTTAATGAATGCTTTCCTTCAGCTTCCTCCCTTTTCACAGACTTGTCTCCTAAGCTCTTGTGGAAATCCCACATATATACAACCTAGATGAGCACCCCAGGTGGTTACACAATATAAATGAATAATAACCATTCGAAGCTGTCAGGAAAATATTCTCTTTCTGCTCTAGCATTAAATAATGGAGAATAGTTGAAAATGGACATTGTGGGGCAAACTTACTGCAGTCTAACCTTCCCAAGACTGGCAAACTCATTTCAGATTTATACTGCAGAATTAAACTTCCAAAAAACTGCGTCAGAAAGTGAAAATTTGATAGTCACTTGTATCTATTCAAATAATGACAAATTACATTGACTTAGTTTATAAAAACAAACTACCATTTAGATTGCTTTGCTTTAATGAGCTTTATAAGGAATTTTAAATGAGCTCAGAGTACAAGAAAATGCTTTCTTTTGGTACAGTGTTGAAGCAAGCATTGGCATTTCCTTCTACTTCACACGTATGGCTTCCTCCCTTAAAGCATTCAGCTAGTAATCTGCATTTCTATGTTTTTAATTCCATTACAAACAAACAAAACTCCTCTTTATAAGAAAGGAAATTTGTAGCTTGCAAAGGCAGTTATGGAAGATTATGTATTTGCTAAAAAATTAGAGCAAAAAACATCAGGCATATTTTTCATGTGACTTTCACATAAAAACTTGAATATCTGACTATGGTTTTGGAGAAGGTAATTCCTATGGGAGTAGAAATCTGCTCAAGAAATTAGTGCCCTACAACAGAATGTAATTTTCTTTTTACATTATCTATACATAGTAATGTGGATCATCTTGGGATTCCTACATAGTTTTTTAGAAAGCTTCCTTGGACACACTCAGATAAACCCCTGAAACCAGTATGTCATAGTGAGAACCCCACCTTCCTGTGTCCTTCCAGTACTTTTGCTGCCAGGTGCTTTCCAACACTTAGGTAGAGCCCAGGGGAGCACCAGAGGCCCTGAATTCCCTCTGCCCACCCGCAGGAAGGCTGGGAGCTGCCTGTCCACGGCCGCCAGCCCTGGGTGCTGGGTGCTCCCTCTGCTCTGGTTTGATGTACTCTGCCCAAGCACAACACTGAGCACAGCCCGTTCTTTGGCAGTGCTAAGAGCTGCTGATGTTTGTGACAGAGCGCCAGCCTTTTGGCAGAGTTCACCACCTCAGCCCTTTCATGGCAGTCCTCTCCCTGCAGCATCTGTGGTGTTTGCATCCCTTCACTGCTTTCTCATTTCACACACTTGTTTGATAAGGAAATGCAAGCACTACACTCCATGGAGAGCCAGACCCTGCCTTCACACGGGGAAACACTCACAGAGGGCAACACCTGCAGCTCTGACACTCCAGATCTACCCAAAAATAGCCGAAATCCTTCCCACTGCTGGCTCATGCTGAGCCTTTGCAGTGGCCCAGCAAGTTTCCTGTCCCATCCTGTGGCTGATCATCACCTTTTCCTCCATGAGTAATCTCAGTTCAGATTACTTGCCCAGTAAAATGGCTTCATTGGCACCTTCTACCTCTTCTAACATCTCACCTTTAAGAGATTTAAATTCTCACAGTGTATGTCTGAAGTTCTCAGACATACAATGATAAAATGCACCTGGCAATGTAAGCAGTAAAATGAACAATTCCCAATTAAGCAACTACTGGGGAAAATGGTTATACTTTTAATTATTTTTTTAAGTAGCTATTTCTTTATCCTGAGCAAACAGTTCCCGAAGGGAACAAACATATGGCTTTGTTTAGAGTGGGACATAGCTTAGAGGACAACAAAATAAAGGAGTGAATTCTGCATTTTGGTCTACAGAATTTTTTTTAAACAACTGGGACTGGTGTTCACATGCATAGGAAAATAATCCAAACCTGCAAAAACATACAGAATAAAAACCTGTTATTCAACATAACTCTCAAATGCCTGGATTCACTGGAGCAATGAGGACTGAAACTGAACCCATTCCTGGATGAGGGATGTAACAAAAGATCTCACAAAACAAGCTTAAAACAAAGCATATTTACAATAGTCATAAGTGTAATAGGCAGTAACAACAAACTACATAATATTCCAGCTCTTTTAGGTCTTTCTATTTTAATTCTGTGCAATTTCATTAACCCCCTTGCAAGGAGATATGCTTGAAGGAACTCTGTAATATAGGTCATTTTTAGTAGACATTTATATTCCATTGTTAATTGGCGAAGCAAGGAGGAATGAAATAGCCTGGGAAGTATCCTACAGGGAATAGCTTGCATTGGCAAACAAAATGAGCGAGTAATCTCACAGATCTGTTTCATTTTCTAAAATCCTTCTACAGCACCACATTTCCAAGTATGAGCGTGAAATGCAACAAATTAGGATTAGTACAAACCATTTTGTGCTGTGCCAACAGTTAAGTGATGAGCAGGGCAAGGGAACCAAACCCCCATTTCTTCTGTGCACCAAGCCAACAGCTGGCGATGGCAAACAGGGGTAAGAACATCAACCCCAAAAATGCTGTGGCAACCATGTGAAGCCAGAATAGAACACTTGGTTTTGTGATGATGGAGGGAGACTTGGTTGGACTACATTTCCCATCATGCACACTGTAGGAATATGATTGACAGTTTTAGTAACTTCATTTTCATAAAAACAGACTTGTGACTCAGCTACAAGAAAAAGATACTGTGCGAAATTGCTTGGTGTTATTAAAAAGGACACAAACTAAATGATTGTTTATCAGTATACAAAATACTGAGTGAAATTTTCCCACAGGAGTAGCAGCCTGAATAGTATTAACAGTGCTTTAAACTGTAATGAATTCCCAGTCTAATTCACTATGAGGTTTCAATTTATACCACATTTAGAGTACTCCAGGTTCAAGTAATCACTGCAGTAATTAGCTTACTTCCAGTCCTCCAAAATAAACCCACTAATTTTTGCAATCAGCCTTCATTTGGTTAATCACCAGTTTAATTGATTTAATTAGTTTGATCTGCAAAATTAGTCAAGTGTAAATACTGTTTTGTAAACAGAGTTTAGCTCCAAGCTGTAATATAGGGAATTCTAATTCAAAGCTAGAGTTAATAATAAAAACCAACACACACATGATTTTTGTTGCAGTATCCAGCAGTTTTAAGTCTGCAAGACACAAATTTACACTTTTAATAGATAATGTGATTTTATATTAGTGAAAAAACTGAGGACATTGTCTCTCAGAATTTTATTCCTGACTAATGGTTTTTACACTGTGACGACTAACACTGGAGCAGTGTTTTTTACTTTCTTTAGGTTAAGAGCAGTTTTTCCTTTTTAACTTTGTTTTTTGTTTCAAAAGGTAATAAAAGACATTTATTAATAAGCTAAATACGAGGAAAATTATATATAAGGAGAACTGCAGTTACTCCTAAACAAACATTATTTGCAAACATTTAAGGAGAAACAAGAGTAAAAGAAGCAAGCCAAGTTGCAACCCTGGGCAGTAATATCCCAGGCAGAGGGAATGTCTAAACAAAAATAATGCTCTGAAATTAGAAGCTGAACAAAATCTGAAATAGCTCTGGAATCAAAGATTTAGCATTCTAGCACAGCTCCAGTATTGATCATACTGAAAGGATAGTTGATCCTCTGAGAAACGCTGTGCATTTCCTGACAGATCCCAGGTACACACTGAGCTCTTTAAAGTCAGCCCAGAAGATGCAGAGCATTTGCTCAAGCAAGGTGAGATGCTCAGGACAGGCAGGCTGGCACATGTCTAGCAGGTGACAAACACTGCCACACAGCACAGCCTGTCACTGTCACACACAGCCCAGCCTGCCAGCCACGGCCATGCAGAGAGAGGGAGGGACAGGCATTTACCAGCTATGAGCAGGAAAGATTTCTTTCCAAGGAATACAAGTGAGGAATAGCACAAGTCCGGGATGCAGACAAGGGATCTGTTCTTGGCTCTGCTGGGCTGCCTTTGACATCATGGTCATTTAGATTTCCTGAATCTCAACACAAACAGGAAATGTAAATAGTATTCATTCCTAACATAAAAAAGATTGCATCGGTCCATTACCAAAAAGGGAAAAGTAAACACTCCTATTGAAAAAACAGAGTCTATCAACAAAACATCAAGAAGTTCACAGATCATTTTTCCCTAGTAAAAAGTATTTATATTTCAGTTTGTTTAAAATTAATTTTCTATTCTGTTTTAGTTTATTTAAAGATTTTCCTTTTTTTAAACCAAGCTTACCATGTCTCTCACCTCAACCTTGTCCATAAATATGAAAGTATATATACGACTACTCTTCCTCCTATTTCCCCCAATCCCTTTTCCCAGCTGAACCCTTTCAAAATATTTTGAAATTGAAGAAATTTAACCACTATCCTCAAACACTTTAGGATTTTCTTCACTGTCTGAAAAATTAATCTCCTGACAGCAGTCCATTTTCCTAACTGCTGAGACATTACACTTTCAAAGAAGAAAAAGGAAAGAAGGGAGAAGGGAAAAAAACCTATGAAAAAATCCAACTACCTTTTTTTCCAGTTCTCTTCACTGTATGAAATGGAATACACCTCAGAAGAGATATATTTAAGGAAAAAAAATTCAACCATGTAAACAAGTTCATTGTGATTTTAATTTCTCTCTCACAAAATGCCTCCAAATTCACATCAAATATTTTCTTCAAAGTATTTAATTTTTTGTTTCTTTCATTAGCCACTCAGGTTAAAAAAACACCAGCAACAACAAATCCAGAGTAACTCACTGGAGCTCTTCAAATTTTATAAAAGCATCGCTAGAGTTCTGGCCAGGAGCAGAAGCCAGCCAGGACAGCTGCAGGGCTTGCACCCTGCCCTGCGCCTAGGCCCAGTGCCAGACTTCATCCCTCCCACTGCATCACTGCTCAGCCCACATCCCACCATGGAGAGACACTGAAAACCCACAAGGTCTAAACCAAGAAGGAACTGCAACATCTGCACCACTTCTTTCCTATAAATAATTTTAAAGCCTTTTTTTCCATCTCTTATGATGTGTTAACTTGTGCACTTGCAAAACCAGCTGTGAATTCTGTTTCGTACATGTGGTGTGGTTACCATATAGGAGGGTTTGGGGGATTCACATAAACCAAGTCCCAAATGTTTTTGTCCTCATGATTTGCATTGATGTCTTTGTCAGTTCTAATTATCAATCAAATGGACTCTGCGGAAGACCTGTTTGTGCACACGATGGAAAGCAGAGCTGTGGTACAAAGCCTGAAGAGGTTCCCAAAGCTCTCCAGTGATAGGTCTGTACATGGAGGACACAACCCTGCCCCAGTCCCATCTCCTGAACAAACACAGCCTGGGTAAGTCCCTCAGTCTCTCCGCAGGATTTCTGCGTGAATAAGTAACGTTTGCTGCATGAAAACAAAACCTCTAATCACCAAGCCCTCGAAGAACAGCACCCTGTGGAATAGATTACAATATTTTAGCATGTTTGTTTCATTTGGTGTTTCCGCCAGTGCTCCTTTAACAATGATACAAACTGCACATTGGGTACTCATTACACCACACTGCAGAGAGCAGGGATCTTGTAAATATGCATTAAACTGGGTTACATTTTCCTTCCCTCACACTGAGGGAAGGAGGGCTGAGGCACAAACTTGTGTCCTTGAGAGCAGGAGCTTGGGCATATTCCTGGCTTGCTGCCACTGTCAGTGAAATATATCCTTCTTGCAGATGTTTCTTATACTACTGGGAACAAATTGCTCATCCACATGCACAAAGACGTACCTGGATAGACATAAGGTACTATGAAGAATTTATGTCTGTTTAAACCCACTTTTCACTGAATATATAAGTTTGGAGAGTACTGAACATGGACAGCTCCCATTTTCTTAAACACAAGTCAGATAAAAACCACACAAATTCCACAGGTGGATGTAGAAATGTGCATCACTGAGTTTAACCAAATGCAAAGCAGAATTGAAACTTATTAGCTTTGTTGGCATGTATAAGCTACATATTAAGTAGTTTTACAGATAAACTGCAATTTGTTCCTTTGCATCCTGTTGACAGACCTGTCATATGACTGAACAGTGGGAAAATTCCCGAGTTTCTGAAGCCAATTCCTGCTGAAGCTACAGCACATTTGCTTTTTTTGGGAAGTGAAGGGCATCCCTAGATTGCTCAGATATGGAAAGACCTGTTCACTGAATGAGCTGGACAAGAACTTCAGGGTGCACAAATGATCTGACAGCAAAGAGCCCTGCAGGTAGGACAGCTTATTAGCTCATGAGAGGTTTAAAAAGGTTTCAGCTTTTACACACCTCTAATAAGAACACTTCTCAAAGTTCAGAGGATAGGAGTCTATTGAATTTCAGAGTTCCAGCTCCACAATCACCAGGGCTGGCTCTCTTCACTGGCATCTCCACAGTTCTGTCAAAGTTGCCAGAATATATAAGAGGTTTAGAGCAGATTCCTGCTCTTAGTTTTATGCTTTTTATGGGAAGATCCTGCATATGCCTGGAGTGCAGTGGATGTATGATACATAGTCCAGAATAAACACTGCTAGTGCAAAGCCCTATCATCAATATTCTTTAAAAATTCAGGCCAGTAAAACAAACATTATATTGGCTTAGTAACAGGTATTATGTGAGACAAAGTTGTTGCTTTAGTAGTTAGAAACCCTAAAAGCCTTTGTCATTGCACATTATCACTGAACTTGGGCTCCAAAATCCTATATACACTGACCACATTGACCATATTTCAACTAAAGTGCAGTTTACTTTATTTTATTTGTATAGCAAGCCCTTTTAACTTTGCTCTCACAGTAACAAGAAATAAAGGGATTGAAATACATTCTGTATTCTTATTTATATGTGTTATTCATGTTTTGCAGCAACTGATGGATTTTCTAATTTGTAAGATTTCTTAGGCAATCAAGAGTAACTCTGAAATAACAATGAATGGATAATGAGCACACTTGCTATATTTGATTTAATGCATTTGGCCAGGGTGAACCTATTTGTGTTTGTTTCCTTCAACCATATGTTAGTAAAGTTTCATTAAAATGAAAAAGGGTCATACATATTCCTGCAAAGCATCCTGTACATTCTTCAGCAGCTTTCAGGCCAGTTAATTTCCTGTTTTGAAGGAGCAAAAAAGCCTCAACAGAAGCTTTAAAACTTATTTAGTTTTAGTATTCACATCAACTTATGTTACTGATCATGAATGCTGAGAACTGATTAAGACTGATCCATAAATACAACACTTGAAAAGGAAAAATAGAGCTACACATAGTAAGTAATTCTTGTTAGAGTCACAACAAAGATTCCCCCTCACCACTCCAATATTGGTTACCGTTTTCCTCCTTTTCCTTATGGTCTGTGGCTTGTAACCAGAGGAAATGAGAACACACTGCAGGAAGCATTCAGCATTACAGGCCACATTTATAAAGGAATAAAAGTTACTTCATAAATATTCTGGGAGTTCTCAGAATTTCTGGTAGTGCCAGCAGATTTTAGGTGACTTTGGGCACAACATGGTTCCATACAATTGCTTAATGACCCCCCAGGCATAGACTCAGTCTCAGACGCACACCCAGGTTTCAGACTTAACTGCAAAATGAAATTACTCACCCTCTGCCTCCGATCAAGGCCTTGGAGTCCGCACAAAAGAAATCTCTCCTTGCCCATGAGGAGTGTATCCATACAAACATTCCTTTCCAGATGTTCACTGCTTCTTCCTGAGCTGAGCACGGTTTCCTCCCAGGCCTCACCTTTCCTCTGGGTCAGACGTGCTGTCTCCAGCGGGGCTGGAGCAGCCCTTGGCTCCAGGCTGCCCCACAAACCCAGGCAGTCCCACCAGGTGTGCCCACAAACTCATTACACATTAGTACAACCTCCCTTCTCTCCCCTTAGCACCATCTCCAAACGAAGACTGTTCCGAGTCATCGTGCTGTTTAAGTGGATGGCTTCAGGGTAGAGAAAAGTTTAAAAAAAATTAAAATGGGTGGGAAGAATAGAGGGAAAAGACTTTTATAAACCTCCCGTAATTTGTTTTGAATGCTAATTAAGGCCACCTTACGCTCCTGAATGCCTGTGAGGTCACACCCCCACAGCAATTTTCACAAATGCTGACAATTACTTGCAAATGCAATCAGCAGTCCCTTGAGTACCGTGAGCATCAGGTGCCAGTCCTTATCTTTGAGACGCCAACAACGAAGCAGGAACCTGCCCAGAGGTTTTCCATGGCATTTGAGCAGGTTTTAAACCAGTGAACATCACCTCAGTTTTTATAATCTATAGCGTCCCTATAGTCATGCCCTATTGTCCTGATTTATTCCTCTTAATCATACATCATTTCCCCCAGATCTATTTCTGCAGCTATAGGATTGTTAATCTGCCCTGCAGCTCGTGGCTGGGTTGGGCAATGTAACAGCCAAAAAAGCCAAAGAAATGCTTCTGAGGATACCGGGTGATACTTTGTATCTCAGACTTCTGCAGAAACACATTGTTTTTAATGATGAATCTATTCCTGAGCCTCTCCCCCTCAGGATTTTTTAATAGTAGGTGATATCACATGACTGTCATCATATTCAAATGGAAGTCATTATGCTGAGACCAATAAGCCACAAGGAGCAAATACTGATACTTTTAAGATTATTAATGGAATCGAGGCCTGAAAATTGCAAGAGTCAGACAGACACTTGTAGGAATAATGTAATCCCAATTAACAGCAACAGGTTTATATAACTATATCTGAAGATAGCAAATGTCACTCATGAAGGAGAACGTTGTCAGAATAAATTTTTTAGAAGTAATGGGAATAAATTAAGATATAAAAGCTGCCTGGAGGTTAGCACTTCGCCTATTCCCCCACCTTCTGTCTGCACTGTACAGTGCAAGTCAGCTGAGCAGAGATGGTGTTAATAAGACCTCTTCATGCAGTTCTGTGCTTTCATATGATGCTTATGTGGCTGTATTCTACCAGCCTTGAGAAATTATGTCTTCATAAGCCCACCGCGCACACACACTTATAAATTCCCTTATTCCCCTTATAAGAATACTAAAATCTAACCACTTAATGACCGATTGATCACAAGGAAGCTAAAATGCATACAGAATTACTCAAAAACCAGAATTAAGGGATTAATCCACAAGAAAAATGGTAACAAACTCCATTACAGTCTATACATTGGGACTCTATAGTATTTTGAAAACAATGCTGCAGATGTGAAGCGATTGTCATACTTGGAGAGTTGTCAACTTCACTCTATTTTCAGTGAAAAACAGCAGCACATGCTCTGGGTTTCAGAGCTTCACAACAGCCTGAAGTCCATGGCTATAAATAAGTGCCAAAGTGGGACTTGAGGAAAGCAATTGAGACCCTAATTCCTATAGAAACCCAAGGGTTTTAGTGCACTTAGGAACCCAGTGCCTTTCTTGAAGCTTATCAACATTCTAAGGCATAGCCACATCTCCAAGTCTAGGTTGAAAACACAGATTTGGCTAACACTGACCTGTTTTCAGAAGGAACAGCCTGATCTTCCACACACGATAAACGACGTGTATGCACACATACACACACAGGGCATTGGCTACACACGATAGAAGCTGCTAAGACATTTCATGGAACTTGACCCTCCCCATCAGTCCCTCATCTTCCTGCAACAGAGTCCCAGGATAATCTGGCAGATGCTCTCACTCACTTCCCCCAAGAGCTGCAGCTTTAGATCCCTGCAAGCCCTGCTGAGGTGTGTGTAGGCACAGATATGAAATGGTATCTGAGCCCAGATACAAAAAGTACCATTGAATTGATCCCAGATCTCTGCTGACAACTCTGCTCTGTTTGTATACTCCCTTGGCTGGGTGGCTCTCCTGCTCCTGCTGCTGCCTAACCTTCAGGAGCCTTTCTGGTCACTGAAGTCTTCAGAGTCTCTGGGAAGACTTCTGCCCATTCTAAGCTAAAGCTTCTTAATCTCTCCAGTGAAGGTGCTATGTCAAATAAATATGTTTTACAAACAGTGGTGTTCATTTAATGCTGAGGTACCACTACCACTTGAAACGCTAAACTCCAGTCAACCTTTATAATGCCTTTTCTTTTTTTTCTTGGCAGCACTGCACATCCTTGTGTAGCTACTGTGAATATTCAAATACTGTAATTGGAAATGATTTACTTTGTTTTGAATTAACTAAAATTCCATTGTTAAGCACAAATACTGCTTCACTAAATCATCAAGCTTTTAATAGGTCCACATGAGCAGGTTACCGAGCGTGTTAGGATTTATAATGCTCCTGGGGAGCTGACCACTGTATTATGCTTCCTGCTGCTAGGTAATATGCATGACACATTTCTGGACACTAATTCATTTATTTAATAGTAACAGTATGCAAAAACAGAGTTCAAAATGAGGCTGACAAAGAAGGTATAAAAGTTTTATTAATCCATAGCTAATCAAAGGCCAGAGGAAAGCATATAATGGTGGCATTTACAGACCATATCGAATGTGAATAAATTAAATTTTTGTTTCCTAAAATCTTACTAATAGGATGTATTCGGCTTGAAACATTTATACTTTTAATTACAGTGGCAGCCAATTTAGAGCAGGTATCTGGCTGTACTGCTCTTAAAACTTTGCATCAAGGATCTCCACAAATCCCCTCATCAGCTATTCTCTGAATCCGATTTGTTACTGTGTGCACTGTGTCCATGCTCAGAAATAATAACATTATTTACTTTCTCGTTTAATTATACAGTGACAGATTACTTGTAGGGGCAGAGGTCACTGAGGGAAAGTATTGTCTTCCTGTGAGAGAAATCCCCCTGAAAGGCTCAGCCTCATGTACATACAATATAACTTTTTAGGTCTATCCTTCAAATGTTTATATACAGGAATAAATTGATAGAACTACTCATATGGAAACAGTCATTGCTCCAGGCAAAAGTTTTCATAGGATTATAACCTCATTTCCAACAAGTTATCAAATACTCAAATTACACTGTATATTTTGTTTGAAAAAAAAAATCTAATAGTCAGTTACTAATAAACATCAATAACAGGTGACTCACGAATATAAAAAAATAAAAAGGAAAATGAATACGAAAGCGAGATCATACTAATTTGATCTATGTTCTGAAATATCCTTAAAATTTGAATCACTTTGATCCAAACCTTTCAGAAAGCAGTTCAGGGAGACGATACTCTGATTTAGAAGTGAGGAAGAGCACAATAATATCATAATATGCTTCCACCCACCTTTTCCTTCCTCTGCTCTACTTCGAAACTTGTGTTTATTGTCTGGTTTGACTCTTCAAGAGGTCTCTCTCATTCTAAATGCATCAGGCACCTCATACAGAAAGCCCTGGTACTACTTTGTAGCTTCACCACATTGCAATAACAATGTTCATTATACTGCTGTGGAAAACCCAAGCAAAAATATTCTTAAACCAGCATAAATACTGCACCCAGTGGAAAGGACACGCGTCAGTCTGGATCATGGGAGCTCTGCATGAGCAGGGCTAAGCAGGGGCCTGAAATACTCAAAGAAAAGGTGGTTTGCTATATGCATACACACATATATGTGTGTGTGTGTATATAATGTAATGTACTGAGAAACAGAGGCCGCACTCAGCTGGCACACAGCTGCTGGCTGCACTTTCTTCTGTCTCTGCTATTTGCAACCAGACAGGTAAATGTGGGGCATATGCTCAGGAAGTTCTGAGGGAACCTGGAGGATTGGAAAGGAGAAGTTACAGTCCTCAGAAGTTACAGCGCTCAAGGAAAGGCTTCAGCTCTGTATCAGTGTAATGCAGTTAGAGACCTTGGGTAATTGTGCATGTTTGCATTCTTACCTTGTGGTGACAGGGAGGAAAGATTTGCTGTGGGACTATAAATGAATACTTAACAGTGAGTTTTTTGCCTAGTAACACATAAAAAGAGAAGAAAAGGTTCTTACCTTGTCTTAACAGCTGAGCAGCTGGTTATGAAGCTGCAGTGACTCTGCCATGGAGCTAAGTGCCAAAGCAGTTGCTCTTCACATCTATTTGTGGGGAGAGGAAGAAGTGTGAGGGACACTCACAGTTTGCTGGTTTGTCCTTGTTTGTGAGAGCTCTAAACACTACTGCACTCCATCTCCTGCAATTTCAAAAGACACAGTGACAGTAAGTGTCTGATGGGTCTCCCCTCCTGAAGCAAAATCCATACTGAAATCAGTTTTACAAAGCAAATTTTTGCACTTTTTGTATTTATCCTCTGAAGACAGGTAAGAACCACCCGTATTAGAATTGCAGGAACTTACTAAAAGTCAAAGCATATCCTAAATTTATTTACATGGGAACTGATGATACGCTGGGATACCTCATTTAGTGACCCTTCCACAGTGACAGGCATAATCTTGCTCCATAAAATCAGGTTAAACTTTTTTCAGTCTGTTTCAGAGGGACAGTATTTCTTTGAAATGGGACACAAGGTTCTCATTTGCACACTAAGGCTGAATAAAGATCTGATTTTAGCTTTTGTATAAGAAAGGCTAATTTCATTTGCCAATTAAAATGATTTCATTTAGACTTTAGTGTCTAATAAGGATCACTTTGTAAAAATCTTTAATCTCCTCTTAACTGAGGTATGCTTGCTGCTAACTGAAGTTCTGCCTTTATTTCTTATTTGATTTCTTCTTTAAAATAAATTTATCATTATTTGTACCACCAAATAAGCCCAAGTCCCTTGACAAAAGATGAAGGCTAGAAGAGGTTATCTTCATTTTAAACTTTGGAGGCAAAGTAAAACTGGATTAAGACAGCAATCAGTGTTCACATTATAAACACTATTGACTTGCATTCAAAGCACAAGGCTGTGACTGAGTAGCAGCCATGGCTGCAGGCAGTGCCAGGGAAAGCTCAGCAGAATTCACAATAGATTTGTCCAACATCCACATGCAACAGCAGGGAACATGTGAGAGCTCAAGTTATCATGGCCTTAAATCCCCAATCATGTTAACATACACTTCATAAACCAACTGGACAAGCAGACAACATGGAAAACCTGAAGGTTAAGTACACATTATTGACCTCAAGGACGCTGTGTTCTACAGATCATTAAATATGTTGTGCTCTCCTCTTTCAGCCAGTCACACTGAAAAGTGCCCTGGGAACATTATTTAATGCTTAGATGTTCTACCTACATTTGTGTGACACAAAATCAATACCTTTGCCCTAACCTCACTTCTCAGCTATTAGCTCCTGTTTAAACCACAAAGATTCCAATCATTTGCATCGCCGTGTATGTGGCCATTCCTACATTTTAATGACAAATAGACACAAATTGGGAACACCTTTTTCATACACCAAGCACAGCCTTCTCAGCACATGAAATAGGAGCCAGATTGGAACAAGGCACTTTTTTCTTAATGTTTTGCAGAGGCCACTCTGCTTTTCAGGTGGTGGGGATCCCACTTCCTGAGGACCACGCTGGTGCTCACACCTCCCAACAGGTGCCCTGTCCCTGCTTATTGCACTCCACCACTCCAGTCCCTCTCTTGCAATTCTAAACTTGGGCTGAGACTTATGCCATAGGATGTTCCTGGCACCCAGGCTAAGGAGTGCACAGGGATAAAACACTAAGAGCAGCCCTCAATTTTCTTCGGCAGCTCCTCGGAGCTACTAGATGGTAGGTACACCTATGAGTGTTATTTAATGGATTAGGACATTTCATTCTCACTGCTTCCACCTTATTGACCACCATTCATGGTCATCTGTATTAATCTGCTTTGGAAATTTATGCACACTGCTTATCCACTTTTTCACCCTTCACATCAAAATATCTCTTTTCTACATTCTTTCTCTGCTTCTCACAGAAGTCAGGGTTTTTTACCTGTATTCACTCTGTATTCCAAATTCCCTTTTGCACTTCTTTCCTCACCCTTTCTCCCATCTGACACCAAACGGAATCTTGGAATTTCATGGGAGTTACAGTTCAGCCGTGTCCTGGTCCAACCACAGGCAGCTTTCTGAGCATGTGGTCAGGTGTCAGTCACCCCCACTAACTGCAGGTCCCCATTTCTCTGAGCTCTGTTATGAGCCAGACAAAACTGAGACTGTGCTACATATTGTGGGAGAAAGTCACGTCCAATGAAGCACTGCAAGTGTTGGGGTCACGGTCACAGCACCACCAGCACACCAAGTCAGTATTTACCACCCTACCTGCTTACAGATTGGATCTGAAATCCCACTGCTGGAAAGAAGGAAAATATTTTTCTCTTGTCCATGGAAAATGCCAAAATATTAGAAAGGTTATGACAAAAATTGCCTTTTCAACCAATACAACAAATAATCAAGTTCAGAAACTATCAGTGCATAACATGGAAAGTTGTTTCCATCTCATAATGGAAATACCAGATAATGAATACCAGATAATCTAGTAACTTTCTGTAGGGACTCTTTCTCTTCCTGCTGTTTTTAAGATCTACCAAAAAATAAACCCTAAAAGCCACTGAATAGTGATCTAAGAATGGTTATAAATGACACTCAGTGATCTGTGGCCATTTACACACACATTCTATCAGCATTGACAGCAAGATGATAAGTCATTTCATAGGTCTACTCAAAAAGATTGCACTTCAAATGAATTAGAAGTTTATTATTTTATGTTAAAGGGTATTCCTTTGCTCAGCTCCAGCTGCAGTGTACCTCTGCTAGGTGTCAGATATAATTTTATATTTCCAAATGAAAATTGTGTCTTACGGCTATTGATAGATTCCTGTGATTTACTTGGTTGTAGATACAGTGATAACAGATACACTGTCCCAGGTCATGTTTTGTTGCACAGAACTGTGCAATTGTATTGCTTTGCAACAAATAAATCAATTAGTCTGTATCTGTTATTATGTAGTAAAAGCAGTGACTGTACTTGATCTCCTCTGTTTCAGCATCAGATACCAGGAAGAACCACTGGAAACATGTTACTGAATACCATTCCCAAATTATGACTATTACACTTTAAATGCACTTAAATACATGAAACAAGTCAAATACAGAGACATTTGTAAAATATTGGTGAGGGCCAAAGACTCAGTTGAGGTGTCAGGTCTGTACACACACAAACACCAGGGGTGTGTCCCTGAAGAGTCCTCTCTTTTTATTTTCCAAGGGACTGATTAACTGCAGAGCAAGTGCCTCTCTGCAGTTCTGTGGGCGCACATCTAAGGCTTGTGAGAGCACATCCAGAATCCTGACTTCCCTCTCTTTGGTAATGGATATCACTTGTTACGGAAGCGTCAATCATGACAATGCCATTTCACTGAATATTTATTTCTCATAGTAATCATTAACTTTCAAAAATGCACTGTGTCACACTGCCAAGAAAATGCAGCCTTCCCTAAGGACTTCAGCGTCTGAATAGAGACATGACAAAATGACAAAAGACAAAACAGACAGAGGAAGTGAAGTGCAAAATGCAAGATATAAATACAAGATTTTGAGTTATCTTAAAGGCATTATGTTGCTCTGGTTTTCACATCCATTTCTGCTGTTGCTTCTGTCTAGATAAGCATGGTGTGGAGCTGTGACCTTTGGTGTTACATCAGTCGATCTGTGGACATTATATTTAGGAATGTAGATATTTGTACACACCTATGTACACCTTTATATCACACAAGTGCATATGATGATTCTACCAGAGAATCTGGTAAATGACTTCTCCATGGAGATTGTTCAATACTTTCAGTTTTAGAGGACATTTTTTACCTCACTTCTGAAAAATTCTCACACCTCCATTGTGTGTAGAAGGCCTTTGATAAGCTGCCCTGCAGGTGCTGAAGTGCCCTTTCTTTGTCCCTTGAAATCCCATTGAGGTTTGGCAGAGAGATAAAGTGGAGCATTTCCCTTTCTCTCTACCTCTGCTAAGACACTTTTGGCAGCTTGCCCGAACTCCTGAAGCTCCCAGCACAGGCTTCCTATCACCACCAAAGGAGCTGCAGCAGCTGATGCTGTAACTGAGTGTAGCCCTGACCCACAGAGCAGAGAGAAAACACCACTCCCTACTCAACACAGAGACTTGTGGCATCCACCACTCCCTTACTTACAGACAAGGGCGGCAGGATCCTCGGCTTGCTTGGGGAGAGGGAGGAAGATAAGCAGAGAAACACCTGGTCCCACCAATTCACCTCCCGAGGCATCCTCACTCTTCCACTTCCACCCATTCCTCTTTGCCACATCTGCATTCTCTGTTCTCCCTTCTCTGGGCTCAGCTGCCCACAGGAGGAAGAGTTTGCTGTGTCTCAGGTACAATCTGATAGTGAGGACAGCAAAGGCAGGTGAAGTTCTCTTCAGCCCCATGCCCACTGCACTCTCTGAAAAATGACCAAGATTTCCTGGTTGCTTCCAGATTTATTGTGCAGGAGCTCCAGCTAGGCTGCCAGTTCCAGAAAGCAAAGAAAAATGAAAAGGCTGCCTTGGGGAAGTCAAACAGAAAGTGATGACACAGGCAAGAAAATCCAGAGGCACAGCACTGCTAGCTGAGCAACCTTGGAGAACACCTCAGCACAGCACCTGCAGGTCAGGTCAGGAGTCCTCGTTCCGTGTTCCTTTGCCACAAACAATTGTGAAACCCCGAGACAGTAATAATAATAAAGTTGCTCCTTCTATTGTGCTGGCTGGTTCACACGGAATATAAAAGACAACCGTTGTTTTGCTAGTCTGAAAACTCAAGGTGTGCAGATCTAGACAATAAATTTAAAAGAATTGCTACTGCCCAAATGAATATCGATTTAGTTTCACATGATTTTACTTTTTATTGTGGCTTATTTACTTGCATTTTAATTGGGAAATCTTTTAAAGCAGCTTAATTGCAAAGTTAAGCCCAGAAAAGCTGCCTAGACATCTCTAATTCAGCCCCTTGTGGCTATACACCACAATGTAAAGAAACAAGAGAGCTGCAGAAATCACTACAACTGCATTTCAGTGCTGAAGCTTTGATTTCAGCAGATGTAACATTAGTGACAAAAAAGCAAACCAAAAATCCTTTTCTCAACCTAACCGAAAACACACCTTCTGTGCCCACAAACATCTGATCTGCTTTGTCAGAGCTGCTTCAGTTAGAGCTGCAACTTCAGGAGCATCCCTGCTGGCCTACCTGGGGCCGAGTCAGGGCTGAGCAGCAGCACATCCTCAGAACCTGGTGCAGAGGGTCACACTGCTGGGACACTCAGAGTCTGTCGGTGAGAGGCCTTTGTCTTTCCTGCGATCACAAGCAGATGAGCATCACTCGAGTAGAAGGTTACTGCACACACTTTCATGGTCTGATTTCTGCACTGTAGCAAGCTTTAGCTACTGAGGATGAGAAACAGAGCATAGATTATTAACTGGTTTTTGTCTTATTTTAGCCACTGCCTATACTGATACTTAAACTTCTTTTCTTATTTGACTCCATGGACTTAACTTCAGGCACCTTCTTAACAGCCTTTTAGAAAATATTTTTGTGGTTTTTGAATGGGGGCGTTGGAAAAAAATTATTGTCCTTCATGAATACAAGTTACAGTTTCATGAAATGAAACATTTCTAGGGAAATATCCACAGTATTGCAGCTGGTGCACCTTTAACAACATAAAAGAATAGGAAACAAATATTAATCCATACCTCAGCTTCAAAAGGACTTTGAATTGGGCAGTTGTCCATAGCATTCTGTAAAAACACTACCTCATTTATCTTCATACTCCATGAAGTGGCAAGCAATTAAGCAGAAGACTGTGAAACAATTGCACACCTATCGTAGAGTGAATGTGGACAAATACCAGGTGATTTTGTGCCCTGTATATTCTTATATAAATATGATCAATGATGTTCTTTTTGCTCACATACCTTAAAAGCATAGGGACACCAGCTCTGTAACAGAAGGGTTCACATTAAAGGTGAACCTGCTCCCTTCTCACCCTGTTTCCACCACTCACCTCAATTTGTTCCTCATTGAAACCCATCACCTGCTCCCCCTGTAGTACCTCCAATGCACTCAGAGATCTGCTGAACTCCACCTGCCCAGCAGCATCCTCATCTCTCAGACCATAATCATTTCTGCCCAGGGTCTCCGGCAGACACCTGCTAAAACACTTGTATGGCTCTCTTCTCTTTCCCTTTTCTTAAAAGAAGGTTCCTCTTTCCCTTTTTTTAATGGCTACTCATGGATATTCCTGACCTTTCAAAGAATTTGCCTTTTTGTTCTTCTTTCGGATACAATCAGCTGGCTCTAATCTCTCTCTCTTCAGAGCCTGGGGCTGCTGCCTGCTGAGGCCAACAGCAAAGCTGACAAGGACTTCTCATGGAGTTCAGACACACTGCTTAGGAGGTCAGATGCTCTTTCACATGAACAAGAAAGCATTCAACCCCAGTTTTGAAAAAAAACCCCAGCGACTGCAGATAAAAATGCACCAGGAACCATCTGGATGAAAAACATTCCCGAAAGCAATAGTACTAAGTAGAAAATATTATCCAGATATGGCCTTCCTGAGGCATCCTTCCCTTTCTGAGCAAATTCCATGGAAGTCTAAGCTCAGCAAGGTCACTGAAATTATTTTCCTGGCTCCTGTAAGGGGGTCAGTGAAGCAGTAACTGTTCCACAATGCTAGATTGAAATATGTGCCTGCAACACCACACCTGGATGATTCAGAGACCTGCAATGCATGAATCCCCACAAAGATCCATCCTTAAGCATAACCTCTAAATTGTAATTTTTTACCAGCCTCTTTTCCACCTGTTTTCTCTTCGCACTGAAATTCCTCCCCCTCAGCTGTGAGCAGTGAATCTTCCTTTAGAACATGGCAATATTTATTGACTGTATTCTTTGTTCACATCTGTCAGACATGGGAAGTCACCACTGCTTTACAAGACTATCAGTTTTAAGTAATGCCATTCATCACAAAATGGAATAGTGTGAGCAACATTTCCTCAACTGCAATGAATTATACAAGGGTCAGCAAGCTGGAGTCGCGGTTGGCAACACAAACATTGGCCTCAGGTAGCAAACCCATCTTTGCAGCTGTTCTCATCCATATGGGTTCAATGAACTGCAGAGAGTACAGGCCTTTGCTTATTGAGAGTATCTGCTGGAACTATTTCATCTAACCAGCATCATAAAACAACTCTGAAGTAAGGTGAATGCTATTCATCTAAAGCTTGTCTGGTAGCCAACTGCTGACAGAGAGGGAAATAGAGATGGCAAAGCAGCAGATATGGTCGGGAAATGCAGGTGCTCCTGGATTTCAAAACTCAGATTAAAACCAGGAGAAGAGGAAACAATGTCACAGGCATGTGGTCACCCCAACAGTGCTAAACTTCCTGATAAGCAGTTTCCAGGATCCCTCAGTGCGTTTCCTCACCAGCATAATGCCCTTTTAATGGGCATGCTGTCAAGCAGATTTGTTCAGCAGCCACACAATTAGCCCTATTTTTGCTCTGAAACAGAAGATTTTATTTATAAACATGGTTTTGCAAGTAAGATTATTCTGTGATTAAATGCAGTCATTTTACCAGAAGCCTCATCACTTGTACATAGCACACACAAGGCTCAAGTTCTCTCTGCCTTCTGATTTACCCCAGCATTCACTAAAATTTTACTTCTAATAATAGGTCTGCAATAAGTTTGTTTTTCTAGAAGGCACTGTTAGCACCACATTGCTTTCCTCAGCCTTGTTTTCATCTTCACTTGCATTAGTATAATTAGATTCCTGGCAGTTTTCTATTTATAATAACGGTCGTGCAAACACTTGACCAAGAATGTCAGAAGTCCTTACTGATTGGATAACTGTTAATTGCAAAAATACTGCAAAAGTGTCTCGAACCAAAAAAGCAACAGACTCGAAAGATAAGGCCTTTAACCGAAATTCCATATATAGGAAGCCTAAAGATGCTTCATTTTTCTTTTCTTAATGACATTCAACCTAACTAATTACAAGTTAAGCATTCCCAAGAAAAGAAGAAAAGCTTTTAATAGAAATATCAAAGCGTTAAATGTCAGTTACTAACAGCAATAATTTTTGAGTAACACCATTGACCCAGTTTGCTTAGCCCACAAGCTGTAGCATTTAAAACTGTTTTAAACAAAAAAACAGAGTCTTTGAGAGGCCCTGTCTTTCCAGTTTAGAATTAGGCTGAGAGCCAGACAAGTATCCCATCTAAGCGATAACAGCCCCATAAATTGTCTTGTTATTAGATAAAATAAGCAAATCCCCTCAAATATAGATCCGGTATACTGATGGGTTGTAGCAGTGAAATGATGATATTAAAGGATGGCTTCATGACCATATGTATGTAAAATTTCGTTCTTTTAGATGTTTCCTGGGATGAATTAAATTATGTAAATATATGTTAACAATAATTCATAATATTTTAATAAAACCTTTTTCTTTCTCTTGGCGTCTTAGAAGTGCAGTCCCAGGTGTCCTTAGGGCGGTGCGTGTTTTGTTTTTACACTTTAAGGACACACAAGGTTATACACTTCATAAGCAAGGAAGCACAACTATTGATATATAATGCAGATAATGATGCTGGGCATCCTTTGTCTGGTATCATTCCCAGTTTTTGCTGGGAGCGCTGTTCATCAACAAAGTGTCTTGGTATCAAGAAGGGGATTCACATTTTTCAAGTTTTCTGCCAGCTAGCTATTCTGGGAAAGAAAAAAGTATTTTGATTTTCTTTTTTTTCCCCTCTAGTGGAAGATTAAACAGTGAAGGTGTCTTTACCGTTGACAGATTTTGTATTAGTAAATGCAATCAAATCTACCTTAGACTCATGCCTCAAGTGAACTTACTCACTGAAAAGTACATCCCCAGAGACATTGCTCTCCACATGGTCCCCCTGCCTGTTCAGGCTGTGAAAGTTCATCAAGTTTAAGGTGACCCTTTCTTTAAAATAAGAAATAGTAATTTTAAAAAAAAATTCAACAAAGTAGCTGCATAGGAGTTACATAAGAGATATTTTTCAGTGCTGCCAGTTTCATCATCATCAGGATTCTGGCACAGATGGGAGGCGATCCTGAGTCCTGGAATGCAAAGAGTTTCCCCACAGGCAAGCAGCTCAAAGAAGCCCATGTGTGACACAACACTCTGGTTTTCAGGCTGGGCAGAGCAGCCTCTGGAGCTTTTGGGCTCTTCCCCCAGTGCTGAACACACAAGTGCCATGACCTCTCGTGCTCTCAGATGGCACAGATAGCTCAAGGTCCCACCTTGGGATCAGATTTGCTTTTGGTATCCTCCCTATGCCGTGGCTCGCTCCCTGTGCCGCACGCAGAGCTGATTGTTCGCTCTGCCCTTGCTCTGGTGTCCCTAATGGTGTCTCCAACAGGCAGTGAGAGGCACAGAACAGCAGACTTTAGGACAGAAACCAGAAATACCCATGGTCACAAAGGCTGAGAACATGAATACCAACGTACAAGATCACACTACACGTCACTTCCAGCTCCTTGTTTCCACAGCCCATGATCAGAAGCAGATAATTAAAATTCCAACTTTGACAGATTCTGTCTAATCATTTGAATTTATAGATACGGATCAAGCATCAGAAGTAGCTTACATGTCCAGTTTTCATTTGATCTCATTCTTTGCTTTATTAGAACACCACAGGAAATATCTGGAAATTATTTTTCTGTTTGGATCCATGTCTGCTCTTTGGGAAGGGGAAATAAGCAAATTTAACTTTTTTACCCTCCTTTAAACAGTGTTGATATTTAAGGACTTGTGTACTGGTAATGTTTTCAGTTTCAGAGGGTTCTGGTGTGACTGAACACTCCTATTTCATTCCTTCTCCTCTTTCTGTTAAGCAAATGTCTCAAAACAGTAATATCTGCAGTAACCATTTAAAAAAAAGTCCAAAACAGATCAGCAAACCTCTAAATATGCTTTCTTATTTTTTTATTTGCAGCTTGTAAAAACTTGCTTATTACAGCTGTTACATACATAAGGTTTTCTTATAAAATTCCCATAATTTAATGTTCAATGTGGTGTATTCAAGAGCATGTGTGCTCCTATGGAAGCTGCACAGCAGGAGCAGGGTCTAGATCCGCAGCATGTTCATTGAAACACACCCAGAGCACAAAACACACACCTGTCCTGGAGCCACGCTCTGTGCCACAGCTCCCAGGCCATTTGGGGCTGGCTTTGTGCGAGGGCCCCATTGAAGTCAGGAGTGCCGCACGTAGCACTGCTGGCAGACCTGGCCCCGAGCATAAACGTCCCCTTGAAATATGCCCTGCAGTTGAACTCCAAGCTCCACAAGACAAACAGTCAGGGAATTAATCCCAGAGCCAAACATCTTTTTCCTCCCTGCGAGTGCCTTGTCCCCAGCCTCCTTTCAATAAAACAGCGAGCAGAGCTCTCTGCTGCAGCGGGGTTTGGGAGCATTGAGCACAAGCAAACCATTCTCCTGCCTGTGCAAAACCGCCACACAAACCCAGCCACACATCACCCAGGGCTGTCGCTGGGTCCTGAACGGGACCAGACACACACCAAGTCTGACTACACCCACAAATACTGATGGGCCTGAAAGCAGCGTTAGGATGGGAAGTTTCATTGCTTAAAGTACACGGGATCAGCTTGAATTAGAAAACAATATCACTTCTCTCATGTTTTCAAACCCTTTGGACCACTTGATGCTCGACTAGTTTAGAGGAACTGACTCTTTCTCAACATGACAACTTTCCAAAGCTCCTATAATGGGAGCAATATTATTTTCTAAGTGTTGACACACTAATGTGCTGAGTACAGAAATATAAAAAGAGCACATCATTTACACAGGAATTATTGTGGGACTAAAATCTTAGCTACATTTTCCATTGATACCACAGAGTCCAATTAAGTTACAACCCTCACCTACAAATCTTGTTCTACCACAGTTCTCAAATCCTCAGAGTTACAGCCAAACTTGTTTCTCACTGTATTTTTATTATTTTTCTTTTACTGCAGAAAAAAGGAAACTCCTAAGCAATGTGAAAATGCACAAAAGACATCTAAAAATTAAACTCCATTTAGGACAGTATTTAGCAAATGTTTTCATCTCTGTGATTAAATTTAAGCATGTGTTTGCCAGTCATTGAACAGATGAAGTGGATAAGCTCCATTCAAGCTCCTTTTGTGACTTGAGACTCAAACAAAGGCTTTAACAGCTTTACATTACTTTTGATCCCTTGCCTTCTTGGAGCTACATTAACTTCTGTCAGAAGATGATGGTGGTCCCAGCTCCAGCCCCTTTGCTGGGTGAACCAACCACGCGCTGAAGAAAGGCTTCCCAGGGAACAGGAAGCAGAACAGAGGGTGGATGGTTGGGAGGCAGGGCTGGAAGAGAAGGATGCACAGCTTTTCCTGTGCCATGAAATCCACATCAAACGTGCCAGTCTAGAAAATGTCTCAGGAAGACTGCAGACTCTTCAGTCTACTCAGCTAATTGACTCCTGCTGTTCGGGGCCCTTGGGATTGAAATGGGGGTACAGAGGATTGAAAAATCAAGGATTCTGCCTGCTGAATAAGCCAATGGTCACAGAGCTTTGCATAGAACAATCTCCAAATGACTGATTCCACACCCACAAATTAATAATCAAGCACTCTAGAAAATACACTTGATTAACATAATTCCCTGATATCAAATCAGACATGATTAAGACAATTAATTTTAGTGTTCCTAAATGTTAATACATCCCAAGGTCCCTTCTTCTTTGCCTGTTTACTCTGTCCTCCTCTGTTTTGCTAGAGGTTCTCGTGATAAAGCACTTTTCTCCCTAATAAGGTCTCTCTTTAGAATAACATACTTAAATTATTTAAATACTCATCTGGTAAACAACACAGTATTTTTAGCAGTAAAGTAAAAATCATGTTGCCTTCTGAACTAATCGCAAGGGAAATGTTGGATTATACAAACTAGTTTATTTCTTAGTGGATAGAAGGTGTGTTCAAGGAATTCTGAGCATCAGGACATTATGATTAAAACCAAACTGTTAAATCTCTAATTCTGTGAAAAAACAAATGCCTGCAAAACCCCCCTGCAGTAACTGTAACACACACAAAGGTGATGAGAAACACAGAAAGCTCTTGCCAAAAATAACACTGTACCTAAAGTATCTGCATAATGTTCCTTTACATTCTGAGGATAAAGAAAGAAAAAAGCCTAACCCTTTACAAAAGTGGCCAAGAACCATTCTTATTTTTACCGGTGTTACCAAGGCAAAAACTGCCACTGATTCAGCTGCCATTGTACCTCACTCGCGTATGGAGTGGGATGCACCTCTAGAGGTTGCTGGGATGCCACAGGATAGCATCCTATGGAATGGATGGTGAAGGACCTTCCTCCCCACAAACGCCAGCCCAGCAAAAGTGAGGCTGTCATTACAAGGAAAAGGAGAAGACAGAAAATAACCTGCTTGGGCAGAAATCCTTGCCAGGACTTTGCTGGTGAATTCTGAGCATACCATGTGGCAGCAGTGACCCTGCAGCAGTCCTGTGATCCCTGAGCTCTCCAAGTGAGACGTCGAGTCAGTATCAAAGCTGAGCAGCACCAAGGCTTCCCTGCTCTGCTCCTGTGGCATCCAGTGCTGTCTGCCTGCTTCCCCACAACCTCCAGATGCAATTTTTCCATTCCCTGCCCTTCTGTCCCTCTGAAGCCTGCAGGAAACTTCTGAGTGCAGAAGAGTTTTACCTTGTTTCCCCAACGTATCCTCTAACTGGACACAGACTATTTCAGAGGTTGCAGAAATTAGACATGAGAGGGCAGGTACACATGAAGAGACAAAAAGGCCATTTACCAGTTTACTACAGCCATAAAAACCCCACAAAGACACTATTTCTGCATGAAAAGAAATCAGTTGCTGCTCTCTGAGTCAGTAGGCTCAGTGTAGGCATAAGTTCACTGCTGACGTAGTTGATTTAAGACCCTTTGCTGTGATGGCAGTGTTGGTAAAAGCCTTAACCATAGTTTTTACGATGCTATTAAGTTTTAGTCATTTGTGGGTTTTGCAGTATATGAATACTATAGATGCCACCTTAATTAAAAGGTCTTGTCATCTTGTGCAATTAAAAAGAGAAAATGTACTCTCCTATAAATAGCCAGGAACAAACTGAGCAAGCTGCATTATACACGCTAAGTACACAGCAATTTCGTGCCCCTTCCTGTATCACATCCATTCTCCAGCATTCAGTACTTTCTAATAATCCTGTTACAATGTTTTATGTTTAATTGACTTATGAAGTACCAGCGCCATGGCATCTCTGACCATTAATGACAACCAAGGTAAACAAAGTTCTACTTTGCAAATGCATACAAACTTAAGATACACAGAGGATAACTGCTGTTTCTCTCAGGATTTTCATGTACAAACAGCCACCAAAAGAGGCATTCTTTCAGAAGAAAATATCTAATTGATAACCAGACAGTCTCTTCCCAAAGTGTACATGATAAGACAAACATCAGTTTAAATAGACATTAATACCCATGCAACTATTTAGTTGGACAGTATATGTGCTTAAATAGATCACACACATGGCGTTCACAGCCTAAACAGGAAAGTGCACTTCCACAGCTACCTACAAGGAATCCCAGCAGAGGGTTACCAGCAGGTGCCCACTCTTGTCAGCTGCAAACACATTCACCTTCATAGGTCTGGCTCATTATTTCAATTTTGACTCCAACTCAAGGTCTTTCAAGATAATGCAGCAGCAAATGATTGGCTGCCTCAAGGTTTATGCCCAGAGCAGGACTTCTTTCAGGATCCACAAGTAACTTTTGACCATGAGAAAAGTATATCCTACATCCACCTGCAGCCTATGTCCTTAATGCCCCAGGGCATTCTACTGACAGGGCAGCAAGAAATCCAGGCCCATCTCCCTGGGCCAGTTAGACAGAAGCATTCTCAGGATTTGCTCTAGACTACAGAGTCAATAATATTTAAGGTGCTTTTTGACAGATATTGCTAAAGGTCCATGCATCATAACTCTTGTGTCTGGATCATAAAGAAACTGAACACACCCTCATTCAGAAGTCATGTACAATTCATGTGATTATTACCATTGTAAAATACATCAAATCCACTGATGTCAAATGAAGCAGAACCTCCTGTCTTTGGGCCCATTTTTAAAGTTATGTAACTCCATTGGAAAACTTGTTCTTTAAAGGTGTTAAGTAAGTCAGGCTCAAAAGGATGCTATCTCAGAAGTCTTTACCATCTGACAGTCATTCAAATGAAATTGCAAAGCTGACATAAGTATGGAAAGTATTTTTTCCCTTCTGTCTTGCAAATAAGTGAGGCCTTTTGCTTTGGAGAGCTGACACCTACCACCATCCAAACAAGTAACACAGTGGACTTAAGAATGGTACAAGACAGCAGTAACTTGGGGCTGAGAGCTCACCAGCAGCAGGACAGACCATGCTCTCACCTCTCTGCCAGGGAAACAATTCTCCTCCCTGCCACGCTCCCCCTCGGTGCTTTGACTCGCACAGGAGTTCCCCACGCAGCTGCTCTAGCTTCTGGGAAGATCTTCACAATCTGCATAGAGGATCCTGGCTTGCTGCCTTGTCCCTGAAGTGCCCAGTGCTCCCCTACAGAAGGAAACTCCAAAGCTGCTCCTTGAAAGGAGCTTTTCCTCTTACATCCATGCCAACAGCCACCTTTGGGGCTTTGAGCCCTGCAAGCGCCTGTTTTCTGGCTGCTGTGAGCCTGCAGCTTCTCCTTTGAAGTGCAGCAGCCTTTGGGGAGCATCCTGGGGCGCTTCTGAGCTGCACAGGCAAGCAACAACTGCTGCAGCTTAGACAAGCATATGCTCCAGAGGAAGAGGCACATTCTAGATGAGGGATGAGCAAAGTTTTGATCACAGATAAAGTAAAGGAGAAAGGTTTTCGAAGGAACTGAAGAAATACTAAGGATACAGGAGGCTTCAAAGAAAAAAGTGCAATTTACTTGGCTGTGATAGTGTAAATTATCAAAGTATAAACCAATTAATAATCCAACTGACAAGCTATTGACAATCAGAATAAATATCCTTGGGCATGGCTCCAAGACCCACGGTCCCACATGGACAGGAACCCAGCAGCCAGCAAGCAGCCAGCGCATTGCCAGAATCATCCCATCCATTGAGCATGGGTGGTGGAGCCACATCACAATACACTCTGTACTGGCAGCACCCTCAGGGCTAACCACACCTCTGGGTAGAAGGCTGGTGGCAGGACCGGCCTTCAGAGTGTGAAACAATGACCTAAGGTTACCTGTATGCTGAAAAGACAGGTAAATGTGCATTACTATGCAAACTCTTAAAGCAGATACAGCTGTAATGGACAAACAGCACCCAATTCCTCCTCAAGTACCATTTGTAACACAGCCACCAGGAATTGCATCTTTGAGCTGTGGGATATTCTCATGTGGACAGGCCTTGGAAGCCACCAGGGATTGCATCTTTGAGCTGTAGAATATTCTCATATGGACATGCCTTGGAAGCTGACACTATCGAAGCCAATGACAGCAGGACAGAGTAGAAAAAAAAAAAAAGAAAAACCCAAAACTGCCAGCTGCAGTAAACTGACTTGAGAAGAAAGACACAAAAGTCATTCATGAGAGAGCTTTTCCCTCCTTCAGCACTGAAGGAGCAAGCACATCTCATTCACAGGTTGGGAGCAGCTGTGGCCCACTGACCACAGGTAGAGACACAGACAGGCTGTTCTCAAACGCACAGTCACCTGAGGGCAGCACCAGGGCAGCTTGAATACAGATTAACAGGCTCCTACCTTTGCTTTTAGTGTGCTACCCACGGGGGAGGCTAGGCCAGCTGCTACAACAGTCTCTTAGTAGGGCTCCTGTCCATTAAAGAAGGAATAATTCACAGGAAGTGGCTTCAGAGTGGATCAGAGCACAAAGGAGAGACGGGAAATTATAATTTTGCAAAATATATGCACAAACAACATATTTGGGCAACTGTGGATTGGTAAACTCTATTTCCCCCCACCCTCCAATAGAGCTACAGCATCTGTCTAGTCTGAGCAGCATAAACACCACTTAGATACTAACTATGCCACCTTCTGTACAGCTCTTGGTAAATATACACTGCGACATGAGATACAAATAGAACATATCTTAATTTTAAAAAAACTAAGCAAAAACCAAAACCCAAACCAACCAAACAAAAAAACCAAAACAAAACCAAAAAATCAACAACCAAAACCAAAAAACCACAAAAACGCCGAGTACTCCTGACTTTTACTGACCACCACTAATCTGTGCCCCTCACTACCATTTTAAAGCATGAAATGTTCTGAAACAGCCTTTAAGTTATACACTGGGAAGAAAGACTGCTGCGTCACTTCCTATTTTAGTGCTGATGAAGTATTCTAGACCACTTTTGTCCCCTCATTTTACTTAAGCCAACTCTATCCAGCATTCAGATGCAAAACTCTTTCTTTTGAATTAGTATGTGATCCATAACCCTTTGTGGATCCAGCCATGTAAGCCAAAATTAAAGGGAAAATTAAAAAAAGAAAAGAAACCAACAGAGAGTAAAAGTAAGCAGGAAACTACTTGGCTTGAAGGCTAGAGGGTGATGCCCCACACTGCACAGGCTGTTCTCATTATCGAGCTCAGTTACTGACCCCTGTGTACGAGCAGGTTCAGTGCCTTCCTTTCTGGAGTACACTGCCTGCTTTTGAACTTGAGATGCTGAGAGACTTTATGAACAGAGCTGTTGTTTTATTTACTCTCAATTAATCATGCTCAACTGTAAACAAAGTGTCTGTTTTAGTTCTGTTGACAATTATCCACTTGTCAACATCTCCCTCAAGTACCTTCAGCATCTGGCAACAGCACAAAACTGCTACATCAAAATGAACATTTTGTCTCAATAAAAAGATAGACGTGTGGCAGGGTTTCATCTGTTTTCTAGCCCATCAACAGTCAGGTATATTGTCACTCACGCAACCAGACAGTGGTCTATTCCTATGGAATATTTATTTACAAAGGGGGAGGGAAGCCAAATTTTTTTTTCTGTTAGCAAGGCAGACTCACAGAAGAAACAAGAGCCCCCACACGTCCCCATAAAGGCAGAAGCCAGCCCTCCGTGCAACCTGCCTGGTGCCTGCCATGGGGCTCCTGTTCTGCCAGGGCAGCTCCAGTCCCAGCTTCACCAGTCACCTTGACAAAAGCTGCAGAGTAGGACTTGTTTATTTTGTGGTGTTCAGCAAATCCCAGTGTAAATGGAGACCACTTACTGATGCCTCCAAAAATACTTTCAGTGTGATAATCTTTCCACTATCTGCTACATGACCTGGGTTTTTTTCTGTCCCTGGGTCTCCCTTACTGGTTTGAATCTTACCATTTTAAGCTTGTAAGATGTAGTTATTCCCATTAGCTAAAAATCCTTCCTGAATTTTAACACGGCCTCCCTCGTGCTTAAACGGAAAGCTACAAAGTAAACTGCAGATAGTCTGACACCTTTTTGGGTACAGTCAGGTACAAACTGGACACTCCTTTTCTTCTAGGGATGAAGGAGCCTTGTTAGGTAACCTCTTTAACAGGTGAGGAGGCCCCACGGTGCTGGGCCTATGAAGAACATTTCCTCACACCTCTGAGGCACCAAAACTGTGTGCCATGGCTCTGGCTACCCAAAATTGTTAATATTATTTGAAACGTGATCCCACTATAGCAAAGTAATGCGAAAATCTGACTAACTTCACTGGAAAATACCCCAGCCCTGCACCTTTTCTCCACAGACCTGAGTTTTCTTCCCAGAATAGAACACTCCGGGGTGCAAGGAAGGGCAGGAGGCTGCACTGAACGGAGCAGGCAGTGCAGAGAGAGCACATCCCGGTCCCGGGCCGTACCGTGCTCTGGGCGGCTCCGGTCTCCGGCGGCTCCCGGCTGCTCTCGGCGGGGCCGCCGCGCCCTGACACGCGCTAATCAATCGCGGCTGGGTAATTGATTCTAATGAGCGCGGCTGGCTGGCTCCGCGCGCTAACGACCGCCCCGAGTTGGCGGCGGCTCCGGCCGCGCTCCCCGCCCGCAGCGCCCGGCCGGACCGCCAGCCTCCCCTTTAACCTCCTCCTTCTCCCTCCACAATTAATTGAGATATCTTTTATACTTGATCTGTTGTAAAATTAATGCCTAATTTATGTAATTAGTCAATTAACTGTAATTCTAGCATATGGTGCCAAATGCCCAGAAGGTGTTCTTGTTTCCCAGGTACTTATTTTGATGTCGTGAAATGCAGTTAATTAATTTTACATGCATATTAATTTCGGATCTATTTAGCGGCTCCCTTTGTGAAGGCAGATTTAATATTTGTCTTTCTAACCTTTTTGGGCAAATTCCGCGCTCGGTGTTGAAATGGAGGTGACTTTTAAAACACATTTCCATCGGTCTCCCTTTCCTCTGCGGATTCTCTGCTGACACCGGGTCGATCCCTCCTGTGTGAAGATGCACAAGGGCTGATTATCTATAGCTTCCCGCACATCTATAACTGTCGCAAGATACGGCTATTGAATTTAAATCCGATTAATATTTAATATTAAACATTTCTGAGGGAATTTTTGTTTGTTTTTTGCAAAGCACAATATCCCACGGACATTTTTTTTTAAATAGCTGCTCTTAATACAATGCTCCTTGGAAAAATTATGAGAATTTAAGTATTGCCTATCTGGAAAATGAACGGAATCCTGATCTCTGGCTTCTGATGTTCGCAGTTCTCCTGATTGCGCTGAGAAACTGCGAGCCCGCTGCCAGCGCGCCCTGCGCTTGGCGGCTCCTGGCCTCGGGAAGCACTCGCGCTCCTCCCCAGCAAAGCGTTCAGGTTACTCTTCCGTCTCTGACGGAAAATGATCGTCTCAGATTTTGTCCATAATACTAGGAAAGATGAGATTATGCCTCTTCTGTCTGCAGGTTTTTTTCTGCGCAGAGATTAAGGGGTTAATCGCATCCTGGGCTTTCCCGCTCCCCAGATGCTGAGAAAAGATTTAAGTAGAAAAAGAGATGAAACCCGTAGTCTGCGCTTCAAATTCCCAGCGATCCCCTTTTTCCCTTCGCTGCAGAGGCACTAATTGCCGCATTACACTTATCTCTGGGGTGAAGGGAGATACAAATGCACCTGGCTGAGGGGCGCGGGGCTCCGCGCGTGGGGCGAGTGTCGCTGCCCGGCCTCCCGCCGGCCCCGCGGAAACGCTTTCCTGCCGAGCGGCAGGGCGGCACTTGGCTCTTTGGGGCGTCCACGTGAGTGCTGTGGCGTCATAAAACTTTTTATCCCCCTTTCTGGATAAATTAATGAGCAATTTAATTAATAAAATCGGAGAGTAGCGTAAGTGCTATGATAATGAAGTTAAATGAGCGCGCAGTAAAATATTCACTAATCCAGCACATTGGCAAATGCCCCCTTAATTCTGCTTAGCACTAAAAGGGTTTTGAGCACCATAATGAGATTCCTCTGTCTGCTAATTAATTGACACTCTCCTGAATATTCATATGTGCTAGCACCAATACGTTCCTAATTGCACCGTGGAATGGATCTCAGAGGAAAGTAAATCGCCATAGACTTAATTAAAATAATGTATGCCAGATCCAGCTCGCTGAAGACGAGACATTTGCCATCAAGCGGTGTAAGAAAGTGGCACCTGGTTTGTAGCGAAAAATGAGAAGAAAATCTTTATCCCTCCCAAGGTGAAGTCAGCAGGGGCTTAGAAGCGCCAGGCTTTTCAGCCTGAAGATCTGAAAGCGAGAGCTTCGCCTTCAACCACCGCTGCCAGTGCGCGACCCGCGAGGGCGGCGCGGAGCCCGTTCGCGGGCGGCGGGGCCGCGCACGGAGTCACGGCGCTCCGCGGCTCAGAGCGGGGGGAGAGGGCTCAGCACGGCGAGGTGGGAGAAATCTGGTCAGGGATGCCCTCTACAGAAGCGTTCGGGGAAAACCGTTTGTCTCCGGCGAGGGAGGGGAGGAGGGGGAGGCAGGGAAGGAGGGAGGGAGCAGCCACATTTGTAAACTTTTCCTTGAGGGGAATCCGGTGCCTTTGAAGCTCAGTCTCTGAATGGATTGTTCTTTGCACCTCCAGACTAATACTGTGAGCTAATATTGTACATTTAAATTGTTCTGCTGTTAAAAGCGTGGCAAGTTGCACTGAGAACGGAGCGCCTGCCGCTGCCTGGCCGCGGCCTCCATCCCCGCGCCGGTGGAGCGGGCGGTGGCTG